>JANHOG010000550.1:0-14468 GCA_027627325.1 Phlebia brevispora
GAACGTGATGGGCCACGTCTGCAACGTGAAGCGGAAGACGGTCAGCGCGTCGAAGCGCCGTAGGAAAATGGGCAGGGAGGCTTTGAGCCCAATGGAGACCAGCCCCATGATGGACAAAGCACCCGCAATCTTGCGTGGCTGGTGAGAATAGTCTGTCAATATGACGTGCTCGCTGCGGAGGGATCAGGCGTCTTACGTTCATGGAGAGGCCGCCGTCCTTGATCTCTGTGTAGGACATCAACACGAAGACGGTGTTGAAGGATGCGGCAATAAATCCGAGCATCCACTGCGAGGAGCATATTGCTCGAATGACCGGTAGAGCCATCAAACTCCTGACACTCGGTGGCTTCTCCTCTTCGATAGATCCTTCGGTTGGCAGGAGTATTGGGCGTTCTGCTTCGGGTGGTTCATTCACAGGCGTATTGATGCCTGATTTATGCGGGTGTGTCTGTCGAAGAGCGTTCAGCCGAAACCTGATTGAAGGCAAGGGGTAACATACCTCGCGGAGATAAGTTACGGAGAGTAAGGCAGCAGAGAAACCGAGGATGCCACAGATGATACACGGCAGTACGTAGGGATATGATCTGAAGAATGAGTAGTCGAACCATTTGGGAAACTCAGTAGCGGGTTCAGCAAATGTGCCCCCTATGATAGGACTGAAAAGCACAAGGTCAGATATCAGGGAAACTGCAGCACGCAACACCTACCCTATAATAAAACCTAACGCAGATATAATGTCGTAGAAAGGAAAGGCCGTAGACTGGTTCGTCTTGTCGGAGAGTTCCCCGACTACGGAATGTATGACGCCAATAAATCCGCCGAACACTCCGGCTACGAATGACTGGTCACTAACATGTTAGTACAGGCACGAGTACTGTACGTACTCAAGAACCGCGTAAATAAAGCTGCAGATAGCGTAGAGGAAAGACCGAACAAGATGGTCGATATGGCTAGACCCGCCATGCCGATACCGATAACTGGCGTGCGCCCTATGCGGTCTATATGACAAGTGAGCATGATACAATATTTAGGCAGGAAGATGCGGAAGGGAGATACCGGAAAGTCTCCCCCAGAAGAAGATGGTAAGGAACTGGCCGGCGGTGTGCGACGTGACGAGCAGGCCACTGTAGTAGCCTACGGAACGGTCGCCTGGCAGGTTCATGGCCGCGACCATCTTGTTCACGTACGGCATGGCCTGCGTGCCGGATATGGGAACAACCAGCTTAATGCAATAGATGATGGCTAGCTGTGCACGGGGTAACGGATTCACTGCTACCACTGGCGAGTCCAGTGCATCGTCAAAGCGTTCTTCTGGGGCCAGCAGCGGAGATGATTCGGTGCTCCTACTGCTAGCCTTCTGAACTGCGCCAGACATGGTCGGCTCTCGGCTTGCGTCGCACAAGCTAAATAGGAGGCGGCAAGCTCACGGTTGTAGGAGGGTGGATGTTGACGAGAGCAAAGGAGGGGCTTGGGAGGAACCTGGTTGTTATATGGGAACTTGTATCTTGTCAACAGGCATCTTATGTGAGCCACTATCTAGAGCATGCCCGGGATGGTTTCAAAGCAGTGCTTGCAACACCATGTCTGAGGATCGCGTCAGTCGGTCCCTTACCTGAGTCCGCGCTCATTCCACGCGCCTCCATGCGCGCGCTCCTTCTCACGGCGCCTGATTATGTAAGCAACCCATTCCCTTTCCTGGGGTAGTTGGTTTCGTGGTCGCCCAATCGGTTCACGGAGGCAGCGGTTTCTGGCTCGCACCTCGAATCCCATCTTGTTCCTTCAAAAACCCTTGAGAGCGTGCGAAGGCCCCATCTGCGACGATTGACGGTGCGTTTCGGGAACTGCGAGTGTTTTCATCTTGTTATTTACAGATATAAGTGCGCATCCGATGCGCAGCAAGCCATTATCTTACGGCCATTCGCGGGTGTTGGAACCAGCTGTTGAAGTACTTCTAGAGAACAAATGTTCCATCTCCTGCAGCCAGAGTATACCGTCCGTCGCGCTTTACGAAGAGGGCATCATTGAGGTGAGTCTACAGCTGCATTTGACGGCGGTGAAGCTCATACGATAGGGAGCCGCAGCCTCCATTCCCCGATACTATACCGTCCTTAGGAGCGTTCAAGGATGGTGCTATATTCTAAGCCCTGCTCCAAGCTGAATGGCTTGATGTCACTGTCGACTTAGACGGCTCAAGAGCGAGTATAGCGGTGTGCTGTCCGCATGTCTCTGTCTCTAATTACTTCAGTCATAATGGGCAATCGTCCCTTATCTCTAACTCCAACACGATGTACTGCAGCGGTATTGGAAGGGGTCCGTCGTGAGTGAGTGAGTCATCGATAGCGCCGCTCCTATCGATGACTTACGCGTCCCGCATTTGGAGAATAGACTCATACGGTGCGTTGAATGTATGCTTGCTGGCGTGGAAATACTCACTCAACATTCCGATGCCTCAGGCACAGTTAAACAGTGAACCTACCTAGGTAACTATTGGAGGTTCTTTCGTTTTCGCCACTGATATAGGAGACGAGCTAGTAGTCAGGAACATATTGGCTGCCTCTGTGCCGCTTATTTCTCTTCCCCCGTTGCCCCCATTATGCAAATGTTATTTTTATGCTGACTGTCCTTTCTACCAGACAGTTTTGCCGTATGGGATGCGATTAGAAATCAGCCTATTTGGTGGTAAGGCCAGCAGGGAGGCAGCACATGTCTCAAAAATTTCAAGAGAATTCCTTTCTACCTCATATCGCTGTGGACGTCCCTGTAGACCGAGAGCTACTGTGTACTGCCTGTATCGTTGTGTACCAGAATGAATGGAGCATTTGTGCGATGTATAGCCATAATCGTCGCAAAAAGGCCGTGTGCGGAACCCCCCTCGACTAGACGCACGTTGTGTTGTTCACACTTGTCCTTCGGCCGGTTGACGGACGACTCCCTTTCATCTTGAACCTGAACCAAGATGACCACAACCGCGGTCGTCCCAGCATGCCTATTAGCAGCAGTACCCGTGGTACAGCCGCCCCATTTGGAGGGTGATGCGTCCTTGGCGACCGAGATCCTCCCAGGACCGCCTCCATTGGCGTCCGTCCAGCAAGTCGGTCTTCCGCGAAAAGACCACAAAAAAACTTTCCAAGCCACATCGTACCTGCCCATATCGGACCCTGGGACTACGTACGGTGCCAATACAGTGAGCACGATGGCTGCCGCCGCCACCGAGGTCGATGGGCCTCGGCGGAAACGTGCTAGGTTGGACAAAGTGTGCGTGTTTCCCCTCCTTCTCTGCTATCCATGAGCTGACCATGCGCTATATTATGCTCTATATGCTGGGCGTCGCTGAAACCCTCTTGGTCGGACGTGTGGTGCCCCGAACTATTGTCGGTCGTTTCCGCCGGCGTGCCCTCCGACGCTCCCCTGACGACGTACGTGCTGCCTTTCTTCGTATAGCTCTGCTTCTAGCCGATCCCAACGTGCCTCTGCCCGCAACAACCACGTCGCCAAGCACACGCCGGAGTTGGGCGTCCCAATGGAGGGCATAGCCTCGTCATCACACCTCGCTGTTGAATCGGATGGAGCCGCTATGCAGGTGGACTCTGACGACGCCATGCTGTCACGCTCAAACTCTGTCCAGCTTCCTGATGATGGAGAGAACGATTCATCGAGCAGAAGAAGTACGTCAAGAAGAGATAAGGGGAAGGGGAAGGAGAAGGAGAGGGGGCTAGGCGTGAGGGTCAAGGAGGAGCCCGCTGCTGTGTCGTTGAATGCAAACGAATCCAACTACCTCAACACTGCTGTGAGTATTCCTACGTTCTTCTCAACCGTTCCTGACCGTTTTCCAGTCCAACGAAGACCACTGCTCGTCGTGTCGCTCCCTTGGATCTCTTATATATTGTGACGGATGCCCGCGAGCCTTTCACCTGCTATGTTTAGACCCCCCAATGGAGCCAAAAGACCTCCCAGCAGGAGATGTTAGGTGGTTCTGCCCAGCATGTATGCTGAAACAGGTACGCTCTGTGTCGGGTTACCCCTCAACACTGCTCTAAAACCTCATCAAGAAACCGCCACCTAAGCCGCCTTCGTCCCTCAAGTTCATGGCCCCGCTTATAGAGCATGTCCAATCGATCATACCGGTTGAATACCAGCTTCCGCAAGACATCCGAACTTTCTTCAAGGATGGTACGCAATTCGGCCAAATTTGTACTGCAATGACTAAGATGGCTTTAGTGGCGACAGGACCGAAGGGAACCTATGAAGACAGCTCAGAGTTCAAAGTGGCACGCCTTAAGTGAGTCTGTTTCACTCTCTCGTTAAATAGTGCTTTGTTTATGTCTTCAGTCGACATGGGCAGCTGGAAGAGCGCGACCCATATAGGTTAAAGGATCGGAATGGAGATCCCGTAATCTGTTTCCGCTGCGGAACCTCTGCTCTCCCCCCCTCATTGGCAGCAACCTCACCCTCTACGAAACGACAAAGGAGAACAAATGGTGCTGCTACCAATAATGAAGCTGGCAGGAGTATAATCTCGTGCGACTATTGCCACTTGCATTGGCACTTAGACTGCCTCGATCCGCCATTAGCTTATATGCCTCCATGGAATAGGAAGTGGATGTGCCCGAACCATGCAGATCGCGTACTGGTAGGCGTAGCTACTGCTTCAGAAAGTGGGAAGACAGTCCTGATAGATTTCTGTAGCAACCCAAACACCGGATTCCGAAGAACAATGCTCCTCCCATCGAAGTATCGAAGTCAGGGCAGTGGAACAATGGTAACATCGAGGTCATACAGCCTGAGACTACCATCGTGATACCCCCTAAGCTGCATGTGGAGGAGGTCCTGATCAATGGCCGGCGATATAGGGTTCCCGAGAGAATCATAACCATGGATTTCTGGAATAAGACAGGAAAGGACCAAACGCAACAGCAGAGGTAAGTCACTAGCGCATAAGCTTCCCAGCGGTCTGACCGTCTTTGAAGCCATACAACCTACGAGAGTGGAATGTCATCCCCGCTGACCTCTCTAAGCGGTTACAGTGACGACGAATCTGAATCGCAAAGCAGCCCGTCTGTCAAGACGTTCGATATGGACCAGCTAAGGGCCGCCATGGTAAGCTACATGCGCTCTTGGTGTCTTTGGTTCCTCACGCTAGGATGACAGTCATTGTGTGGTTTACGCGCAAGTCAAGCACCGAGCGCAGGCGGTGATTCGTCTAAGATAGCCAAGATCACGAAACAAAGATCGGCGGAACCGAAGACCCTGAAGCAGGACACGCAAATTGCTAGCAAGACTCCGGCACCAGACGTTGTAAAGACGGAGACTAATGGTGTCAGCCAGGTGAGTAATACTCTGAACTTGGCTCGGTCGCCATTGCTTATATGCATTCCAGCCGGAAGTAGCCGCCCCAATGCGTAGGTCTTCACGCCGACCGCGTCCAGCGAAAGGATATATCTATGCGGAAGACTACGCTGAGCTCTCTGAGGATTCGCGAGAATACGTCCAGCCTGAACACACTTCGCGCAGACAGAAGAGGGACGCCAATGGCAAGTTTGTACGGAAATCTGATAGGAGCTACCATCACCATGGTCACAAGGCCGCATCTTCTGTTGCCCCTTCGGAGTCCACGGTGTCAGGCACCCCTACGACCCAGGCGTCGTCACTTCCCCCTCTTCCTGAGCCCACTCCGACTCCATCAAAGTCTGCCACCATGAAGTCGACCCCAGAGCGCTTTGATGTCTGTGAGGAGCAGCCGGTCCCAGCCGCCACTGCATCAAGGCCGAAGCGAACCAGGGTTCCATCTCGCAGGGCGGACTCACCGATGACTCTGACATCAGCGTCTACTCAGACCAATGGAAACGCACAGAGTCGGGCGCCGGTTCTCAACGTTCCTGCGCCCACGTCACTGCATCCATCGTTGCGTTACAAGCCGACGGCGTCTTCGACTAGCGAGACGCTGTCAAAAGTGGGGACTCCAAGGGGTAGCGCTACTTCCAAGGCAGCAAAGCAGGCGACCCCCGCTCCGGCTATGCATAAGGCTGCGCCATCTTCCATGGCCGGGAAGGCGGAGCCCACTACGACGCCTTCAACGGGGCTGAAAATTCGTCTTCCGCGTATATCCACCGTCCTTCCTCCTGTCGTGTCGAGCACGCCAGATGTCGAGATGTCGTCTGGTAAGACCCAGAGCTCGTCTGAGGTGCGACCTCGCCGTTCTCTTCGCCGCCAGAGGTCCGTCTCCACGTCCATGACGGGGACTTCCCGTTCTCGGTCCACGCCCTCTTCGCCCAGGGCCAACGGTCTCGCGTAATCGCAGATCTCCTGTCGATACTGTATTTCGTCTTATTCACTCACGACGTACATAGTAATGACGTCCTGTCCGGCTTCTTCTGTACAGCGTATGCACATCGTGTAATTCCGTCTGCGTCTCTGCATCTTGACTCTTGACCTTGTAGATTCTCAATACATTATCAGGCGTGGTCTCGTGTATATCGTAGCCCTTAAGGTTCCGTAAGTTCTGCAGTAGCATCGGCTCTGATATGGAGCCGCGAAAAAGTGAGCCACAGTGCGGCCTGTTCGGCAAGTCCGGGAGGGACAAAGTAAACAACTTAACGACAACTGTATCACTTCGGAACGATTGAATTGCATTGCTTGGCCATACTTGAACGGAAAACGGTGGAAGCATGTGGATTGAGTATCCCCTAACTGAACAGTTATTCCGCCCTTTTCCCTTGCGCAACGACAGACATTACTGTGAGTCTGTATCAACTAGTCCTGTAGCATCTTCGCTGTGGTCCTGGAGTTCTTCACCTTCCACAGAGTCCACGATGCGCATGGCAAGGAACCCAAGTGTCGTGGCCGACGTTTCGACCTTCGTTGAAAGTGTCATGTCCCTGCTGGCACTCTTATGGAGGTTCAGCATCATACGAGACAACATTGTCGTTGAAATGCTAGCCTTGTTATTAATGACGGACACAAAGCATGGGTCCAATGAGATGAAGCTTACCTGCCTGCGACGGGCGATAGACATCCTTTCAATACGGGCTATAGCGCTGTCAGAATTAGTTTATGTGTGGTGCCGCACACTTACAGGAAGCAGCTGTTCGCAGGTTTGAGTACGCGTAATCCGGTAGAAAGGCCTGATCATTACTCACGTAGAATGTGAGCACATTCGCCATATTCACGCAGGTTAGGATCCTGCATAATGCTCTTGAGCAAACGCAGAGCGTGAAAAAAAAAACTCCGAATAGCATACACGTAATAGGTCGTCCCTTGATGCAAGTTAGTGTTGCGCCTAGTTAGGGTACAAATACTCACCATCTTTAAACAATGATGTCAACAGCCCTTCGCTGCGTGCTCTTACCACAGTATATGTCCTGCAGACGGTGAGTACGAATATCAAGACATCGAGTACGAGCAACGCCTCCCAGGCAGCCGCAAGCTCTGGTATGCATGTTGTAAGCCGGAGAAGTGATAGTAAATCATGAGACTGACTATTTCCTCTGAGAAGTTCCTATGGTGAGTACATGCGAACAGCAATACTTCAGGAACTCACGTAGATAAGACAATATGACAACCGAAGTCAACGACGATGATCGAGTCGTGTCCAGTGAACCCCCACTTCGGTGATACTTGAGCAAGAGACGGCAGCGAATCCGAAATGACAAAGACGCACAACACAGAGTGCAATAGTGACGGTGTACATCAGTACTCCCAGAGCGAGGACACGCCTATCCCGCCCATAAAGAGCGTACACTCGCAAGAACATGTTTGCTGACCAGCAATATGAGCCACGGAAACATGCAGGAAGAAGACAAACGTACACGTTACAATGAACTCTATCAGAGCTGTAGTGACTTGTCGGTATGTAGAATATGAGGTACAACTGGTGAGAAAACAGTGATGCGTAAGCTAAGCTCAGTTACTGAAGGAATTTGAGACCTCTATCCAATTTAATTTGTCAGGTTGACAGATGTGCTAGTAGATGCAGACGTACCTGGACAGATTTCCATGGTAAAAAAGTACCTATCCACGTAGTACTCTAGATCGCGATCAGGTCATTTGACGAACTGCATAATGAAAAGGTTTCCTGTGCTTACTAGGGCTAAAGTGAAGTACCGATGGAAATAGAAGAGCCACGATCCTGCATATCCCCGCCTTTGCCATACATAACGTTGCTCATCGTTCAATGTGATCAGATGATCATAATAAACTATAGCTAGACCACGGGAACGTTCTGAGTATTGTGAGTTTCGCGCACAGTTGGGAGGTTTGGCTTACCGACGCTGACTACGTTGAGATAATTTTGCGCGTAGCTTGCAAGATAAGTTAGCAAAGAACTCAGACCTGAACACAGCACAATATGCAAACTGATATGGTGACACGTACTACTGGGACAGCGGTAGCGAGACCATTGACATGAGGACACGGGGCATGGGTTTATGATGACTGAAATGGCATACTGCCAGCTTTCGCTGGCATATATATGTAGAAATGAAGACGAGATCGGGCAAGGTGCCATCCACATGAACAGAGCACTTTCCTTCCGTGCAAGAACTGGAGTATTGGACAGATCTGCACGGCATCGGTCACCATCGAGTTTGCCCAGATAGCACTAGCCGTAGTCCTGTGCGATGACAAGGAAAAGTGAGTTGCACAGGTGCAATTCTTCTCATTACACAATAGTAATAGCCATTTCCTGATCGAAGAGTCGCAAATGTATTGATCAATGACATTCTGCATGTTCTCAATACGGTGTCGGAACACCGAAAAGCCGTTCGACGACATTGCAAGCTCTCGATTCCATTGAGCATATGTATGACGATGCTCACTTACTACACAGCAAAGACTCGGCTCGGTATAATCAGCGACATGAGCGAGATTCAGTATGCATTCTTACCGCAGTGGGTATACGGCCAATCATACTTCGTCAGAAGTGTCCACTAGTTCCTTCCATGAGCACCAGAGCATATAAGAATGGCCAAGCTTTTGACTAGAGGCAGTCATTGCTAGCCGTGAATGCAAACAAGGAGGTCTCAACTCGTCGAGGGCGAGTTTGATCAACGGGTGACCTAGTCTCCGTTGCTGACCATAAACGAAAAGAGAAGACAGTCGTTCTCTTTTCTTATTTACGGGTGACCGTGAGAAAGATAGAACGCGTGAACGCGAAGCGCTGCAGCGACGCGTCTCGCGGCAAATTACAACATTCACCATCTCCGCATCGTCACTCACAACACCGATCCAGCCTGTACAGAGCTAGAAGATACAGAAAACATGGTGTCCGCATATCTAGCAGACGCGTTGCGAGACCCGACATCCGAAATAAAGGAGCTCTACGCAACCCACGATCCGTCCAAGGATTTCGTCCAATTGGTGGTAAATCATTTCTCCAAAGTCTTCAGTTCCGACGCCGCTTTCGAAGAGGTATGTGCTTGTTTTATGACACGATGCGTCATGATCTTAATGTTTTGGACAGATCCCCATTCTGCGCGTGCAAAACTCACCGCTCAGCTATCGTGACAGGTCGCTCGTCCGGTTTCGAGCAATGGTACAAGACACATCCCCCTCGTCCGAGATGTACTTGCAGAGAATAGGCGAAGGTACGCCTGGTGGCTGGGGCATCCATGCGGAGGCACACACTGCAGCAAGCAGTGCCATAAACTACTCGGACTTAAGGGAATGCAATGTACTCTGGGCGGTCAGCGTACCTGGAGAATCGCACTGGTGTTCAGAGGAACTTGATGGTGTAGCACAAGGTGTGCACTTTCGGACGATTACAATGGCGTATTTGACTGACAGTTAGAATACAGAGGCAACGCCATCGCTGCCCTCAACAGACAGAGCTCATAAGTATCCTACACCCGGCTCGACGCACGTCGGCGTGCAAGTGAAGGTGTGAAATATTTCTCATATGTCTCTATTTTTTACTTACATTTCACGACAAAGATCTACGACAACAGTTGTGCCGAAAAGCTGAGATCTACGGATATAGCAACTTTTGTCGGCATTCTCACGAGAGAACCGTGAGTCTCGTTGCAATTCTCGTCATTTTCCCTATGACCTATGGCATGCCAGTCTGGCTCTCGACGATGAATCGTCCTCTGAAGTGCCCACTTTGCATGTCTTATTTGCTCGTATTCATGACAAAGCATCACTGTCGCGACCGTATCCTCAAGCTAGTGTCGACATCCCAACCATTCGGTCCGAGCTGATCGACTGGATAGCAGAAGAGTCCCTCGGCAGTGATCGCGAAGCTGCAGAATGGGTGCTACTTGCAAGCATAGCCAGAGTGTGAGTTTCCTTCAGTCTTGCTGACAGATCCATCTGACATCGCTCTACTTTAGAGAGTCGCGAAACCCACCATTACTTCCTCCATCAATAACGTTGTCTCACTTCCCATCCCCTCCCATCCCTTCCTCTGCGCCATCCAACGAAGCACCGCTGCCTCCGACAGACTCTCCCACATTGTCACACGTGTTATCACAGCTTCTTCCGCTCTCAAGCACACTACCACTTTCTCTCGAGCTCTTCAACAAAGTTCCATTCGCTCCGGAGAGCAAGGACGAAGATCTCCACTCAGGTGTCTTGCAGCTACCGAAAGGATCCGTGTTGCTTGTCACCGAAGGTGGGATACGAGAAGGCAAGCTGGTTGAGCGAGGTAAGCCATGCCTCCAGTCAGTGAACCTGTGGCTCATAAACAGGCAATGCAGGTCTTACAAATATCGGCGTCCTTCAAGAAGTGATGACGTCGCAGTCATTAGCATATGTCTTCCCATTTAGCCGGTTCTCCTTCCCAACGGACATCGAATGCATTATTCTGACTGAAGGGAAGAAGAGCACGTTCTTCAAGGTCTGTCTCCTTGTTCGCTCAATTTTTCCGCACGCTGATGAGCTCTCACAATAGACGGACTTATCTGTGCCATTCCGACCGAACTCAAACTCGCCGGAAGACGTATCCAGACTATACAAAGGCCCAGACACAATTTCGTTGCCTGCTCCAGAAAAGCTCGCTGCGTTCCGCAGCCTCATTGTCGGTGCTCAACAGGGCAAAGTTCGTGTGGGGAAGGAAACCTCGGAGGTAAGTGCTGCCTTCTGCTGCAGTGTCACAATACCCCATATTAACTAGGGGATGCAGTATATTCAGCAGGAATTTGTGCGTGACCGGCAGCAAGACCAGTCTGTCACTTCCGATGATCTGATCCGCCGGATGACTGTAGCGAAGTGAGTCAGGTCCCCCTCCTCGTCCCTTCGCGGCTGAAGTGTCCATTTCTGTTCCGCAGGCTCTACGCCCTTTCGCTGCATGAGGAGGAGCTCACCGTGGATACTTGGGAACGTGCCAAAGCGTGCGACGAGCGACGGAAAGCTCGTGTCAATGCCGCGTAACGCGACAACTTGACAGTATGCTGGATCTACCCACGACCATAGTTTGTTCTCATATATTACAGCGTTTACTACCTTAGCAATCCGATTGTCCGGTGTGCACTCCTCCCGATCCGGCTGATGGCTAAGGACGACCCAGGGCGTTCTCCTTGGCTTGCATCCATTCTGACGCCAGCTCTTCGACGACTCGCGGGAGGAGCTTAGCGACTTGTTCCTTGTCGTTGCCGCTACCCTCGAGGTAGTACTTGATCTACAGACTTTGAGATAAGCCTGATAGAGATGAAATAGCCGTCTTACCTTGGGCTCAGTTCCACTCGTTCTGAGGTCGTTACAATGTGAGCAACAGATTGATGAAGCCACACTAAATACCTCTACCTTGTTGTTAATGTAATCTTCGTGCTCCGATCCGGAGACTCTGCTCTGAATTGAATCATGTGTCCGGATGACAGAGGCAGGGTAGGCTTGTACGATGGTGGATTCGTAGTATCATAGCCGATAGTCAAATCTCGCACGCTGGTCACGTTCAGGCCTGCGATGGTCTTGGGATAGCTCGGGGTCTGACTTGTGCCCTGAGTCGATCAGAATTGAGCAATTCTAGACGGAATCGATCCGACTATAACTCACCTCGCCATCGTAATTGCGGATCCTGGCGAAGATCTTGTCTATCGTCGGAGGGTCGTTGCAGATGAAGTAGCTGTTGCTTGTCTAGACGCTGATGAGCATCTCAACATCAGACTTCCTTTGATGCTTGGCAGTACCTGGAAATACCCATAGCTATTCCCTGTGAACGGAAGAACAATAATGCAGCATTAAGGGCGACCTACCGGCGGTAGAGCTCCTGGAGATGGGAGCTGGCGGTCTTGCCCTCGCGGTGGAGAGAGGCCACCAGTTCAGCAAACATCATCTGCGAACTGATGTAGCGCGGCATTCGTTGGAGATAGGAGATGCGTGCTTACGCTAGCAGCCACACCGTCTTTGTCTCTAATCTCGGACCCAAACATGTAGCCTATAGCTTCTTCATAGCCGAAAGGCACCTCGTAACCTTCCTCCACAAGGTTGAGCGCTGTGTTACCTATGAACTTAAAACCTGGACGAAGGTGGAGAGATTTATTATCAGCGGATCAGGAAGAATCTGAAAGGTACCTGTCAAGCACTCTACGAATTTGAAGCCCTCAATAGCTGCCATGCTTTCCACCATCTTAGAGCTAACCGTTGACGCCACCATCGCCAATTTGTCTACAGGATTACGCCTCAGGGTTTGGCCAGAACTGCAGCATGGTATAACATACTGATCGGCTTTTCAGCCGCCTTATACTTGTGCAGGACTGTGCTCGCAAAGAGCACACCTAGTTGATCACCTGTGAAGTTAATCCACTTGCCGTCTGGCCTGGAGATTACATGAGTAAATGTCCGCCGAGTCGGATAGCCAAATCATCCACGCACCCTCTTTCGGCTGCAGAGAATCTGTCAGAATCCGGGTCCTGAGCTAAGACATAATTTGCGCCGATGCGGTCTCCAGTACTCATGGCGAGGTCCTGTGCGACTCTTGAGGAGGATCACCATCAGATGAAGTGAAGTGCTTACCAATGCCCCTACTCGGAATTGTCAGACCCGTGATTACAGTGGTGTGGTCGCTTGACGTACCTTTCTCTTCGGGGTTGGGGAACTTCACGGTTGGGAATTCTGGATCAGGCGTTTGTTGCTCCTGGACAGGCGTAAAGAGCGGGAAGTCAAAGAGTTTGAAAGCTTCTGTCATGAACGCATGGCTAACGCCATGCATAGACGTGTTCACGAAACGCAAGGGAGTGGTGGAGTTCAGCGCCCTGCGGATAGAATGTGAGCATCACCGCGCGGCAAAAGTGTATGGTTGAGGCAGTAACCTTGTCGTACACAACGAATTTAAGCACTGGAAGTAGGCCTTCTTCATCTCCTCCGTGCGGTCTACGCAAAGCGGTGACGTCTGTAGACCATCCACATCCCATGTCACGGGAATTAAGTTCGCCTTTATTGAGTCAGAAATTCCCTTGTCATGAGGGGAAATGATCTTTTTCGTTGTCTGAGTAAGTTATCTTCGGAGTAGAGTAAACGAAGATACCTGCACTGCGTTCTCCCAGTAAACCTGCGTAAGATTAGTTAGATCAACTGAATAGAAAGGTAAAGGTAAGGACTTACTTTGTAGCCATTATCTTGCTACATGGATTCTTAGCATGCGGAACATAGATAAGCCCGGCTCTCTTACCTTCGGATTGTGACTGGCTGCGGGGAAGGTGAGCATTGCACGAAGAACGTACTAAAATATCCACCTGTGATCATGACCCCACAAGCTGCATTCACTGCTTTTACGCTGAATGGAACTCTGCGTGTGACCGACGGTTAGCTGTGCAGTGCATGGACTTTCGCGGATTGCGTACAATGGTGTGTGTACATTGCCTCGGTGCAAGTACACTTTTACACCCTGGGCAACGAATGCAGCTGCAGTCAACTGTGCCCATTTCTCAGAATTGTGCCGGTGGTCGTGACCGACGACAACACCACGGGAAGCCGCATCCTTCACATTCTTCATTACGTACGCGCACAGTCCCTAATGAACCGCTGTTATGTCAGTAAGAGCGCTCCTGATGGGCCATTAAGTTGATGGAATACCTGAGACGCTTGTATGATTATCAGGTCGTTCATTCTGGACCAACCGGCTTCCATTCGCCCCCGGAGTCCTGATCAACAGCAGCTACAGCGGGTTCGTGTGGTCAGGTTATCGTGATACGTACCCGCTGTACCAAATTCAATACGCGTGCTAACCGTTCTTAGTTAGACTACACTGCACGGTGCTTCTTGTTCTTCCAAATTGCTGCTCACCGCATGCGTCGTTCTAATTCCTCTTCATCATTGCGAGCCACAAGAGTTTCGATTTCTTTTCGAGTGCTCTCATTCTGCCAGGACATGAGAAGGGGAACAATACGAAAGATAAACTCGTGAACGAGCCTTATCTAGCTTCAGCCATTCATTAACGAGACTTTGCAAGCCCAACATATTGTACGATTCCTGGCTGTATGACGGTCTTTGCCACTTGTTCTGGTCGAGATGTCACACTGCAAATCAGATCGCGGGCA
>JANHOG010000551.1:0-14466 GCA_027627325.1 Phlebia brevispora
ATCAGCGTAAGGTCTGCAAAGCGCTTGAGGAAGTCGCCAAACAGGTCGGCGCCAAGACGATACAGGCTGGTGAGCAATGCAGTAGCCGAAACCTCCGCGTGTGTGAATTACTTACACGTTGGTGGTTTGTGCAGTGGCCATCGCGTATGTCATGCAGAAGGCACCTTACGTGTTTCCCATTATCGGTGGGAGGAAAGTCGAGCATTTGCATTCAAACCTGGAAGCCCTGGAGATTTCGCTCAGCGACGAGCAGATACAGTATCTTGAGAGTATCTTGCCGTTTGATAAAGGCTTCCCCTATACGTCATTCGTAAGTAACGTTTGCTCGCAGTATCTGAAACCGAAATAACCGCTGCGTTCCATAGGGTGACGGCACAGATTACAACCATCTGTTCAGGACGGCTGGGCAGTTTGACAAATGGCCGAAGGCTCCTTCTATTCGTCCTCACGCGTGAGTTCCAGAGTTTTGCGTTCAGAAATAGACGCAGAAGCTATCATGCAAACATGTACAATATGGGCACCGAAGCTGAAGCCACCAGTGTCAACTACCTGTAGACAGAGGTCAGAATGCTTTTGCGACGAAATACGATACGCTTACATGCGGTTGATACGTATAGTTCACATATCTGATACTTCCAAAGCCAGAGCACTCATGATCTTCGGATTAAACATGTCTTACAATCATATCCAAACCACGCGATGAATAAGTACATCCATACCCCAGCTCTGCAGAACTGAGGACATCTACGACTGTTCCGTGATGACAACCTTTTTGCGCTCGGCTTTGGGCTTGTTTTCTCCTGCACGAGTGTGCTTGCGCCTGCGCTCTTCCTTGACACGACGAGCCTCCAGCATAGTGCGCTTGAGCTGGGCCGCCTTGTATACAGGCTGGGGCACGTGGCGGGTTCTGCAATACGCGTACAGTAAGTGAGAAAACTGCATCGACACTCAGAGACGGGAGGGACATACCGAGAGATCCTGCTGACTTCGGGATCAAACTTCCATCGCTCCTTGAGACTGTCACGGTACTCAATGGCAGCACGCTCTCTTGTGTCGATTACGCCGAGTTTTTCGGATGCGCGTGCCTTCCACATTCGCACATTCCCGTCGTCTGAACCACTCAGGACGAATCGTGAATCCGCGGTGAACAGCGTAGATGTTACACTGTAAAACAGTCAGTCGACCGAAGGGAGTTACAGGATGATGGACCCTACCGCTGCATGCGTTTTGTATGATAAACCTCTGGATGGGTGCCTACGCCTTCTTTCCAGACGCGGACCGTTCGGTCCCATCCTCCGCTGACGAACTCGAGACCCGTCGGGCTCCAATCGCACGAAGTGACTGCAGCGACATGTCCCTTGTATATTTGAGTTGGTTGGTTCAGCGACCGTACGTCGAATGTATAGAGATTGTGGTCTTCGGAGGCAAGGAGGACTGATGTGGGGAATGTAGGGGACCACGACAAAGCGTTGCTACGCATCTATGGAGAAATTGCGAGTTAAAATGATCCATACACAGCCCTTCGTTGTACCCACCTGCATGATAACTCGCCGCTCAGCCTTTCCTGTCCGGATATCATAAAGCGTGAAGGTGCGATCAGAGCCTATGCTGGCTAAGACCGAAGACTCAGACAGGTTAAAGCGGAGGGCGGTAACAGTTTCAGTCGATGTTGGGAATGTAAGGTTAGATATTGGAGCGCTCCTGTGATAATGTTCATGAGGCAGCAATGATAACGCAGCAATTATACGCACTTTGTTTCGTCCCACACTTGCACCGTTGTTGACGCTGTCGCAAACAATGGATCCGATCGATGGTGATCTATTGAGCTGGCATTTGCATTAGGATTAAGCGGCTTCAGAGGGAGAGTGGACCCTACTTGAATGCGCTCTTGCCAGGAAAGATGCTCAGCGGTTTAGTGGTCTAATTTGATCGTTAGATGGGAAAATCAGCGCGGAAGACGACTATACCTCTGAAGGTCCTGTTCCGTTTTCATCTACCTGTCTAGTGTCCCATAACTTGATATTCCGGTCAACACCGCAACTTAGAAGACGATGCTCGTCCGCAAAGCAAATTCCCGATATCTTGCCCTTATGCGCAGCTTCAATATGCATCACAGCAGACTTTTGCGATAGGTCGTGCACAACCAAAGCTAAAATTGCATAGTGAATTTCATGCATACACAAGCTCGGACTGCCACAAACACGCACATACCTCCGTCCCATCCGCCGCTCGCGACGACAGTCAATGACTCCGGTCTTCGTGCCATAGTCTCCACTGCTTCCCCATGACCACCGAGGGCGGCAACAAATGGCTTTGCGAATATGCGCTCGATTTTTGCAGCGTTCACCGCTCGTGTCCTCTCGCGTGCACGAGCGAAGGGGTGCAAGAGAGGGTCCAAGTTACGCGAAGTTGGGGTTGGATCGCCTGGCCGTGCAGGCAAGTGAGATGACGGCGCATGTTGCAGTACAGATATCCGCTTTTTGAACGCAAGATTTGGACCAATGTTCTGGGCAAATATGCAAAGTGCAACTCACCACCATGTTCAACGGAGGTCCCTGTACTTCGAATTAAGTTCTCAATAGATGCTGTTACCGCCAAAATATCTTCTCGGTGGATTATGTCTACGCCAGTAACAATTGGGAAGATATTGCCACAAAACTATAGTGGAGACAGCAACTGGAAGGAAACTAAAGGTTCTGCACGGCGAAGCGCCCGCGAATGCTGAAATCTCTCGCCACGTGGGGATATATAGGCGCGCGTGCTTTGAGCGCTGTGCCACACCTGGCCACAGCGCCCGCTCATCTTATTCGCCAACCATCCTCTGCTTTCTCCTTCCTGCCCCCACATCCAGCTCAGCAGACATCGATACCATAACTTGCAATGTCGGACTCAGAGGGGGACTTTTCTGATGAACTTCTTGAACTCGCAGGAGCAGGGGAAAAGAAACGTAGAAAGCGGCAAGCACACAAGTCTGCCAAGCGCAGAAAACACGAGTAGGTCCACTCGCGATCTGCACCGTTCGAGACGTTGATGAGCGATTATCTAGGGCCCCTGACTTACAGTCTGAGTCTGAGTCGGAGGGCGATGGACCTGAGAGCGAAGAAGAAGACAGTAATCCTTACCCGCTGGAAGGCAAATATATTGATGAAGAGGACAGAGAACGGTGAGTTGACTATTCACTGCCAAACACCTAGTATCTAATTAAGTATCGGCTTAGCCTGTTGGGGATGTCTGAGATTGAGCGGGAGGATATCCTTGCTCAACGCCAAGAGGAGATGCAGCGGATACAGGACAAGCGTAATTTGGATCAGATGTTACGGGAACGGACTGGAGGGGGCGAGGAGAGCGTGTCCAAAGCTGCCAAACGTACGACATACTTTCATCATATGAGATTCGTCAATTTAACGATCAATTGTTTAGGACAACACGCACAACGCGGTGCTACGAGAGAGAAGTCACGTAAGTTGGACGAGCTGAAGGCTAGACGGAAGGCGAAGGACGACAAGAAGCGTGTAAGCTGCCATTTCTCTTATAGCACCGACTATGATCTGATTGCACCAGACGAGGACCGATTCACCAAAGCGGGATCGATCATCCTCTCCTATGGACATGGGCTCTTCTGACGACGAAGAGGAGGATGGCCAGATCAGCAAGTTTGAGGAGGAAGACGAACAAGACCGTAGGCATAAAACAAGTGCAGATGACGAACCCACAACCGCCGACGATCTCGACATGGTCCGAGTATCTCGGGATATGATCGTGAAATACTGCTTTGCTCCATGGTTCGGAGAGTTCATCAAGGGTGCGCGCATCGTCCCTTTGAAATTGTGTATGAAACTAACATGGCGACCAGGTGCGTGGGTCCGATATCTGGTGGGACAAGACGGCAGCACGCCTGTCTACCGTGCTTGCGAAGTTGTCGGTTGGTATTGATTCATTCGTGAGTTAAGCATGATAATTATGTTTGGGAAGAGGTCAGTACGGATGTACAACACCCGTACAAGGTCAACGACCAACTGGTCGACTACGAGCTCACGCTCAAACACGGCTCCTCCGAGAAGAAGTTCCCTATGGATAGGATCTCGAACACCCCTTTCACCGACGTACGTTATACAAGCTGCTTCCTGGGTGCTTGTATTAACATATCATACTGCACTGCAGAGGGAGTTTGACCGGCTCGTACGTGTAGGTGAACTAGAGAAGGTTAAGCTGCCCAGCAGGTCGGCATTGAAAAAGAAGCATGCCCAAATGCTTAAATTCACCGATTCACCATTAACAGAGGTTTGATTCATCCATACTGGTGTTGTAGATTGTTGACTAAACCCTTTTGCACGATTGTAGAGCGACATATCCGCAATTGTCTTGCGGAAGAACCAGGTCCATGCTAAAATAAGACGTGGTGGACCAGCTGGCGCGCAACTTATGGTTGAAAAGACCCGCCTTCTCAATGCACGCGCGATGGCCGTCAGCCGAAACGACACGGCGGAGATTGAGCAGATTGATGCTCAGCTTGCACAACTCCTTGGCGATTCGGAAAGCAGGACACCTCGTAGAGAGGAGCCCGCGAGTGATGTTATCGCCAAAGTCAACGAGCGCAACCGTAAGGCCAACCTAGAAGCCATCAGGAAAGCAGAGCAGTTCGAAGCGGATCGAAAACGCCGAGAACGAAAGCTGGCCGCGAGTGCGAACGGAACAGCGACACCACCCGCTGAACGACTACGGTCGAAAGCTCTAGATTCAAGGTTTGTTACAGTCCTCGCATTGCTTCAGGTGTACTATCTGTGTAGCTCTTTATTGACCTACAACTTGTCTCCGCTTGCCTGTTACCGATATGTACAGGCCTGGAACTCCAGGAACTCCCTTATTGAAGACGGCTCTCGCAACTCCCCGTTCAATATCACCATTGCCCCCACCGAAATCGGATAAGTCAAAACCTGCGGATCCGGACGCGAGTTTTGAAGAGGCCGTGCTCGATTCTGTTGAGCTCGACTTGGGCGATTTCTGATTGGTACCCACTATAAGAGGACTGAGTCTCGCGGACATTGCCTACCAAGCCATGCCTGAGCCCAGCCTTCGATCATACACCTCATAGCATATTATTCTGCTTTCAGTTACGATACTATGTAGACTATTGCATGTCCTCGGATATGATCTTTATACGTGGTCCGACGCTCAATGGATGGGCGCTACTATACTGCGACAGTGCGGCATATGTATTCGTCTCTTCCTCGCCGACCACGACCATCAGCAGTACAATCTTGTACACACATTCTATCTACCTTGCGATGGTCGGTCGAACGCCTACACAACCGCAGAGCTTCCTCAGCATTGTCGGGCGGTGCGACAATTTCCGTATACATCCTGTTCTGCAAGAACAAACTGGTTTTCGCACCGAGGAAGTCGTCACATTCAGGCTCGACACTAAACCTTCTTCTGCAGCCATCGGACTTCTTCGCTCTGTTATTGTAGAGAAACTGCTCGCGGAGAATGCCTTGGTACCAGAAGGGCAGGCTGCATTCGCAATATTCAACTCCAATGGCAAGACGGCGGTAAGCTTCGCTGATTGGGTCAATACGCCTGCCAAAAAGACGCGTGTGATGGTGGATCTGTGCAAGAAGTGGCGGGATCAGGGACTGTTCGAGGGGGTCATTGGCCCGAAGAAATGGCGGAACGAGATGTATCCCGTCTACCGCAATCCGTTTGGCAAGCACGACTCGCCTCGAGAGGAAGAGCTCGAGTCTCTCGGAGACGCGAACACAAGAAACTTCGCGTTCATGATGGAGCGCTCCTCCTGCGCGTTGTTCGGTGTGGTCACATATGGCGTCCATCTTACCATATACGCCGAAGACAAGGAGGGCTGCAAGATATGGGTCCCCACGCGTTCGCGGACGAAGCCCACATGGCCGGGATACCTGGACAACAGCGTCGCGGGAGGCATTGCGGCTGGCACCGGTGTGTTTGAGACGCTTGTCAAGGAGTGTATGGAGGAGGCAAGCATCCAAGAGGAACTGATCAAGAAGTATGCCAAGAGTGTGGGCAGCGTCACCTACTTCTTCAGGTTCGTCCAGTTAGTGTAAATTGTAGGTCTGGGTTCTGATATATTGCATTAACAGTACAGATGCGGGATGGCTGCAGCCTGAGACCGAGTAGGCTGAGCTTTGTTTCTTCTTATCTGAAGAACGTGACCAACAAGTGTCTATGAAAGGTATCTCTATGAAGTACGCATACCACAAGGCGTGGACTTCCAGCCCAAACCTCTAGACGGAGAAGTGGAGTCCTTTGAGGTAAGGTGCATTACTACTACCGGATCTCCTTGGGCTCACTTGATGAAAGCTTCTGCCTTTGTCTGAGGTCACACATCGTATGCGTACGGGGCTTTTTAAACCCAATTGCGCCGTGGGTGAGCATGGTTGATGCGCTACTGTTGTAAAACCCTTCCTATAATGCACTTACAGTGCTGCTCGACTTCATGATACGCCACGGGTACATCACTCCCGACAATGAACCCGACTTCTTGGAAATTACGACCCGTATTCATGGACGATATGACTATGAACATTGGTAGAGGCAAGACCCTGGACGTCAAAATAGACTACACGACAGTAATGTATCGTTGATCATCACCTTCACATTGTATTGACTCCCCGGCACCATAGATTGTAGCAATAGACTATTGTCCCGAATATTGAATGAATTGCTTCAAACGAGCCTAATTATCTATAGAATGCTTTGCTCGAACGTGGACGTCATCATTGTCAACTAGCCATTCTTTCGTTCAAGTGTCCACTACTTCAATGTCGCGTGAAGTTGCGGATATCGATACATCGTCGGTGGAGTGTTATGGACAGACAAGTTATGCGAGTTGCTGTGTCCGCAAGCGATCGAGTTCCGGCCGTTCTTCAAGCGGGGGTACACTCATAGTAGCTGACGACATGGTGTCTGTCAATGAAATCGCGTTTCGCCATGAGCGCTGGAATTTTATCGGTGGTAAGGTGGCGACAGCTGTTTCTTGCGGCCACGCATTATACAGCGCGTTTTGCATGTTGATCTGTGAACGTGAACATGTATCAGTAAAACACCATGCGTGTGATGCGGATCATACCAGCATGCGACAGCCAATGATGGAGTGAAAGACCGTGATCGTGCTAGGCGGTGCAGTCAGCATCTGTGGCATGAGTATCACGATGGCGGCCTTAAAGCGACCTACACTGGGAAAATGGAGAATGCAGTTGGCTACAGAAGCATCAGAGACATAGCCAGCAGACGATCAGGCTCGAGAGGGAACGTACATTTCCGGAGTGCCACGAAACAAGATTGGCCAGAATAAATGCCAGCACCGTACCAAAGAATAGGAAGGAGTCCCGAATCAGTAATATCGCGAGGCTGGGCATATGCTTCCCGTGTTGCAGAGCGAACTGAATGGACCTGAACAGGGCAAGGAAAAACAATATACCCTCGAAAACCGCTACTAGGGACAAAAGTATGACCAGGCCCATGATGTCGTATTAGAAGGAGAGCATCCTGGGAGGAACGGGGGGAGATGAAGAGCTGGCAATTTTTGGATCAGCTATGAGTGAATAGAAGAGAAAGGCGATGTTCTCACTCTGGAAGCGAGACGTGATGAAGGTGATCATAATGACCTCTGCAATGCACTCCAGCGCAAACACCGTGAGCAAGACAGCTAGAATAGACTTCCTGCGTTCGTACATCGCGTAGATGCGTAGCGTCAATATGCCTAGGAATTCTGATGAGACGATCTCATGCTTCTCGTCTGTGCGACACTTACTGTTAATAAAGAAATGTGCTATCCAGGCACTGTATGCAAACCAGTAGAAATAAAATTGGCACCTGGCATCGAAATAAATCAATATCCTCGGATAGCAAATGACAATACGAACAGCTAGTGGATCGGCCTCAGTAAGATGTGACGATGAGTGCGGGAGAAAACTAGCCTTGTCTGGGGCATTCGGCCAATCAAGAACTAAACAAAATAGTCGCATGAATTATGTCCTGCGAAGGAAGATTCACATACCCACAAATGTTGCACAATCTGTATCGCGCGGCATAACTATCAGTGTTTCGGATTCATTCACGCCATAGCTTAGACTTACACTGTATTGAATAGGCTGGCGGAAGCACTTCAGTAGTAGCTGCAATCCATTGAAATGTGTGCTTACGGCCAGTATCTGTTCTAATCACGAAGTCAATTGGAACAGATAATTTGTACAGGAAGGAAGGCTTACTAGCCAGTAAAGTAACCGCCCTATGCTTAGTTTCTTTCCCCATGTGAATTCTACCTGATGACGAGGATTGTATAGCTCGGATGATAACGCAAATTTGAGTTAACTAACCTCGTCGCCCAGCGTAATAACTAGCAGAAATGGGCGTGATTAGAGGTGAGCATGACGTAACCTCAGAGGACGCACCATAATCATAAATTAGAAGAGCCATAGCCGCGGCTGCAGATATTTGTGAGCGAAGTTGCCTGAAGTGCTATCTGGTGGTCACTTACTCCAGAAAGAGTGTGTAAGACGATACCCATTTCCTATGGTCGTCAGCTCTGCAGCGACACTTTGTGAGCTCGGAGGTGAAAGTGACAAGCTGTTCATGGCCGTTGCAGCGGAGATTTGGGTAGTCTCCGCACCGTGGACCTAGGTAGATATATTTTCGTTCCCGTCTGGCGCTCTCCGTGGAGTTCGAGGAACAACAACAGACGCTGCACACTGTTCCGAGCTCAGCACTGGCCAACCCCGCTCAGGACCGGGACGGACATATACGATGTTCGCTGTGCTCAAAGAGGGTTCGAAGCTCTAGCAAAGCTTCATACTTTCAGTCCACAGCACCAGCGGATGTGCTCTTGGTTGGACACGATTGTGCGAACATCACTTACCGGACGTCTCCAAAATTCTCGTGATAACATCGAGTTGTGCAAGGTATGAATTGAGATAAGTTAAGCGCTTCTCAGTGGCCTAGAGCTGATAGACCTTATAATGTTTCACGAGGTAACTGTCACTGGGGCCCTGGCCTGAATCAAGTGATCACCTTCGCGGCACGAATTGAACAAATGTCCAAATGTTTTCTTATTGCATCCCGGAATCAATATCATACGTGCTATGCAGTATCTGAGATCCCGGAAAGATATCAGCAACAGAGCTGAACAAATTCTACATCACGGAACGGCGAAGTAACGCTCACCACCAAGTACTACATTCGGATGCTAGCTCGACTCGTGCTCATCTCCTAGTATGAAGCGTCAAAATGCTGTCAGTTTAGCGCATTTATAGTGCATTCTCTCTGTCCACAAGCACGGAATGAATGCCCTGCTATCAATCGCTGGGCAGGGACCAGCGGCGACTCTGTTTTCTTCACTGGCTATCATGATGATCACTCAGGCGAAATGATAGGAACCGATTTACGACTGCACGGGGTTCAATTAGCATCCATACAATATCATTCCTCCATTAATGTGGTCATCGATGCAACACGTACCTGTCGTTGTGGCGTTGGAGTTGTATTAGAGTTATGCGCTTGCTCGAGCAATCCTGTAAATCCTGCAATGAGAGATAGTGAATGTTGCATTATAAGTCGCTCGCAACAGCAGATTGGACTTTTCGACATGTAGGAGAGACCCTGGAAGGAGGACCGCTCTCAATGTGCTCAACGGCTGAAGCTGGAGGATCGAGCTTCGGATGAGTTGGAAGCGGGCCTTGCCGTCGTGAGAACGCAGAGGTGTCAGGACCTCGAACAGTGCCGTAAAGCTTTTAATGGCTTCAAGGAGAGGTCACCAACAACGAATTGGCATAACATTTTGCCCCTCAAGGTCCAACATGTCTGGGGTACATTTTCGAAAATATAATGCCTCGCATCAACTAAAAGATCAGAAAACTTCGGTCCGGGAAATATGGCGTCAAAGCGCCACTAACCGGGGTCTTAGTGAAGTTTTTATACTTCGCGCGGAAGTTATTCACCCCATTTTACCGCGACCACAAACGCGCTAATCTTCCCCAACCTCCCGCTGCAATACCCTCTCATTCCATATCTAGGTTTCCGCGTATGCCGGTACGTAGAGCACGCACCCTCAATCATACCATCTACGGCATGTAATACCCGATAATGCTGGAACTATTCAAAAGGGGGAACGACGATTCCACTCTCATTGTCATATTACAGCGAACTATGATGATTCATTGTGGGGCAGGTACCCCAGACTTGATATTTGATATAATAACAGTGTGGAAGCTAAAGCGTGCCTGCTATGCGATACGAATCCTTTATTCACAGTGCGACACAAACTCTGCTGAAAGCTGCGCGAACTGAATGAGAAAAGTCCCGAGACCGTCAAGAATGCGACGTAAGTGATGCTCGCTACATATTCTTCTTCTGCGCCGCTTGGTCTGATAGACCGAAGCTCGCAGGCAACTCCTCAGTGATACCGAGCTCCACGTGCAAAGCGGTCAAGTTGAACTGGCTCATCGTAAGTCCCATGGGGTGAAGGACACGAGACTGCCAGCCATCGGGGATGCGCTCCTCCACGAGCATAGTGCGTATGTCTTGCATCTTTCCGCCGAAAATAGTAACCAGCGTTGAGGCACTGATAAAATGATATTAGTGACTCTTATTGCGAGAACAGGTTATTGCGCACTTAGAGCTCGAAAAGAACCTCTGGATTGTGTTAAGACTGTATTGGCCGTTCTTCCGCTTGGATTCGGACCGACGCTTGCTTATCATGCGCGATAAGTCCGCTGGGGTCAAGTCTCCATTAGGACCTGTTCCAGAAGCAAGGAGCTCTTCCACCAGTCTCATGGTAGGTTTGCCTTGATCCGATTGAAACGCCGTATCTTCCCCTAGACATTGTATCGTTGAGCCTCGAACGCGTAGGAGAAACGGAGGAGACTTACGCGTCAACGAGCCGTCGTATTCGATGCAGTTATGGACACTGATATCGCTCAAATCAAGCTTTCCAGTCCAATAGTCACGGCACAACATGTTTGCAGCGTAATTGTCGACGAAGACACAAAAGGATGGGGAGAAGTTGTAAGTCTCACGAACGCGAGCGGTCAACTCGCGAAAGGTGATGTTACGCCCGTCGCGAGGAAGAATACCTGGGGTAGACAGATGGAAGAGAATCAGAACCAGCTGGGAAGTCAAGATGTAGTGATACGATGGCATCGGTTGACTGCTTTTGTCGCGAGGCAGTGAGAAGCAAGTACTTCGGGAAGCGTTTGCTCAGTCCTTTCACGTAACACCGAGAAAGACACATTGCCTAGACACGTGTAGAAGGGGCAAGGTTCCCATCTCTTTGATCCAAGAAGACAGAAGGTACGAATGAAGACATCCATTACAGGACACGCACACTGCCAAACGCGCGTCGCCACACCCGCCCGAGACAAAATCAAACACGCACCGTGGTTTGCCATAGCATTTAAAGCAGGGCACGCGGACCTGCTGTCTCCTTCTCTTGGGGCAATATACTGGGGCCAAGCCCCACGGTGTCCAGGGCAGCCTTTGGGTACAACTTCGTTGGCTGGCAGATTCGGGGCGAAAAGATTGTAGATCGCGAGACCGCTATCCCAGGCGAACACTCCCACGCTCATTGCGGTTGAAAGGACGGACGTGGAGAGCCCGTACACTGTACGAGCGAGCGCGACAACGACCCAAGGCTTCTCCGACATGGTGGTTGAAGTTCAAGAGGCGTTCTTCGCTGTTTTCCATGCTTTATACGGCCAACTGAGCATGACGAGCATGATGAATGGAACCCCACCTCACTTCCTGATTGAGCCTCGGTCTATCCTTTCTTGGACTCCGGCGCCGGCGTCTATGCATATAGACGCCCTTGGGCGCATCAAGCTCTTTCGTCTCGTGTTCAGCCACGACGAGGACGAGCCACCTCGACGATAACTTGGCGGTATGCATATATAGGCGGGTGAATCCATCATGAGAACAAGATATTTGCAGGTATTCATATGCGCAATAACCGCACTATGTCGAGGTAAGTGAGCTCCTTGCTGCGCGCCATGCTGCCGTCATACTAAGCTAAACGGTAACGTTTAGGGAACAGCGCGCCCTTGAACGCGACGCAGTGGATCGTCTGATACACTACTCTACGACTACCTCAATACAGTGTCTCAACATCGGGTCTTAACTTGGTGCATGACCGATTTTAAAGTGCGTATCCTCATCCTCTCATGCGAACGTCGGTAGCTAGTACTTAGTACTAGTATGGAGCAGAGCAGCGATTTTCAATCGTGATGTCCGTGTGCGCGGTACTGCTCACCTCCATACTGACTCTGACCGTTGTCTACCCAGATGACGTGAACGTGCTGATCTGACAGAGGCATGCCTCGGCGCGACTTATCTCAAAGCATTCCGCATTCTACTTCCATAGATGAGATGCTATTCGTAGGCGCGGGGAAAGCCCGAATCTCAGGTCTTTCAGTGAGTGTCCCGTGATGCCAGCCACCCGAATAACAATGTCGTTTTCTCAGTGCTGACCTTCTGTCCCTGATGCTCGAATACCCTGGCGCGGTGCTGAGACGTGCTTTACGAAGCTTGCCCCTGGACTACACGCTCAGGGCCAAGCTGATAGATCTTGGGGGTGGACTTCGTGCGGCTCCACATCGGGGAACGACTCGTACTTTGACGAGAGTCCGAACGAACATGTGTTGAATCTTGAATTGGAATAACCCATCACGCCGCACCTTGCCACGCCGAAGTCATGCCCACATAGTGAGCGCATGTTAGTCTTCGGCCTAGGGCCACAATTCGCCTGTTGTGCTTTGGCGTCTGCTCCCCCAGCCATAATGCACGCAACCTGAGTTTATTTTGTGTCGTTCTTGAACTGTGTCAGTGTGTTTGGCCGAGATTAGCATGAGAATGTGAACAATACGCTTCCGTCCGGACGATTCGGATCCGTCCGTCCTGAGTGAGCTACCCAGTTACCTCACGGGACCGAGGGAATGGACCTGAGCACAGGCCGCGACCCGAATGATAGGGAAGGCCGAGTCGCCTGCGCAGTTGCTTTCATGCATCAGGCTATCAAGCTCAGAGTTGCGATTCTCATGGTTTCGCCGGTAATGCGCTAGGGGTACGGCAGTGGCGTTTGCACCCGGGCGCTTACAGACGCACTATTTAGCTTGAGGGTGACAATCGTTCAGCTAAATTGCCCAGACTCTCATCATCGCCCCATCCTTGAAAGCTTGAGCTGTAACCGACATCACCGCATCTGCTTCTCTCCGGTATGATAGCAGCGAACCAATCGCGCATATCTATCGTAGACATAAAGAGGCTGGCAGAGGACATCGAAGGTCGTCTCAGCATCCTCTCATCTACCTCAGACACTCACAGCCCTGAGTGAGTTCAATGCAGCGTATCTATAAACCTATAATCCTTCTCTCTCGCTCACAATTTTGCCCAACCAGTGGCTCGGACGACATCGATGTTTGCACGGTAAGAGTGTAACACACCAATCTTAAAGTGGACCCGGCACTGATGATTTAGGGGCTGTGTAGCTGGATACCATTGACGATACCCTTACCCATTCCTTGTCCCAAGTTCGGACTCTGCGCAATGAGAAGGCGCCTATAAACACACTACCTCCTGAGATACTAGTCATTATCTTGGAGATCCTTGCGGGGCCCAGGTCACTCTCCAGCACCTCTCCGCTTTCCCCTCCGGGTAGCATCAATCCGCTAGGATGGATGGCTGTGACTCATGTTTGTCGGTATTGGAGGAGGACCGCCTTGGGATATCCATTCCTATGGAGTCCGATCGTGTTTTCACCTCCAGATATCGAAAACATAGCCAGCCTTCCTTATGAATGGCTGCGACGGTCCAGCGGTGCACCACTAGACGTTCAGATCAGCTGTGGCGGTGCTACGTCTACTCGTGTATGGACGAAACTTGCGGAGCGCTCCCAGCGGCTTAGGAAGCTCCACATATTGGACCTTACGGACACCGAGATCCTCCTACAGTTCAATGGCGAAGCTCCTCTATTGGAGAGCTTGTGCCTACGCGTCAGCGACAGAATTACCGATATCCCTAGGAGCGACGAGGACGATGGCGGCGCATTGCTCAGTGACGAACTTCCTTTACTATTTGCGGGGAGTACACCTTCACTGAGATACCTCACAATCACTTTCTTCACGAGGTTTGGGGGGAATCAATTCGCAAACTTGACTTATCTACACGTCGCCGATCAAATTTACGACACGCCGAGCGATCTTTCACGCTTGCTCGTTCTGCTCGAGACAAGCCCAGGTTAGAGGAGTTCATCGTCGAACGCTGCACGCTACGATCTCCGAATGACGATCACATCGCGACAAACTCCGCTGAGCCCTTCATCTCCATGCCCTCATTACGGCGGCTCGCTTTTGACGGCTGCCACGCGACACTCATCAGTATCATCCTCTTCCGCCTCGAGCTCTCGAGCCACGGCGTCTCCATTACCTGCCGGGACTGGCAGCCCAG
>JANHOG010000552.1:0-14466 GCA_027627325.1 Phlebia brevispora
GATGCGTATCTGTAGGTCGCCGTTTACCTAATGTTGGATATCCCTCAGATGACAGAAGCTGATTGCACGCTTGTAGGATCGAGTTACATAGCAAGTCTGTCGGGTGGGTTGCCTCTGGTAAAGACGCGCCGAAGAATGAGCCGGTGCGTATCAGCGGTGTCGTGCTCGTCTAGTCGGCTGATCATGCGCCATGACTCACTTGCAATCTGGGCAGATTGAGGTCAAGGGCCTTATCATGCAGCCGTCGGAGCCGCCGAGGTACCCCTTGACGCAAGTATTCATTATCAAGCCCGCTAAGCATAAAGGCAAGCAGTGAGGCAAGAAGTAGCTGAGGCTTGCGCACATAGCTGTCTGACGATGAATGCCGCCAATCATGTATTCCATCTGCACCATTCCGTGTTAAATGCAATTGTAGGTTTTGAAATCGGAATTGGCCAAGCCATATTTTACAACGGCGAGATAATTTCGAATGCGACAGCAGAAATTGTGGATACTAGTACTACTTTCCTTTGGCTCGCATCGGGTGCATTTTTACTTCCCTACATTTCAGCCTCGACAATATATCTGACTCATCAATTCCTTAGATGCTTATGCCAGGTATCAAAATGCGCCCGGGCTCTCTTTGACGATGACACCAGCCTTTCTACTATCACTCAGGATCAATACGAGCACTCGGCTGGCCTAGTCTTTGACATCGGAGGTGCAGAATTTGCGCTCACGCCCAACGCTCAGATATGGCCTGTGAGCGATCTCTTTTCATCAGACTTCCACTGGCACAGCTTCATCTTCGCTATCATGTAGCATGCCCTGAACACACCCACCGATGGTATGGCAGACAAGATCTATCTGGCTGAATGTAACCTTGGCCGCCCGACAGGGTCAGGCAATGACTTCACCGATGGGCAAGTGTTCCTCGAACGCTTTTATAGTGTATATGGTAAGGCAGGAAGAATCGCTAAGCTTCACATAACCTGCCCACAGCTTCCTAGATTCCGCAAACAATAGGGCTGGTCTAGCGAATACCGCTCTCACTAGATCCAAGATCAACTAGCGGCTCGCCTCTCACACAAATAACTGCAATGCCAGCCCACCTGGCTGTCCTCAGGCGTTCAGCGAGACTATGTACAGTGTGTTAAGGCCCGTCTATATGCATTGGTTTTGTTCGCTCACTCGCTGCCCGAATGGTTATCGTGAGCGGATAATATGGACCTATATGAGCTGTTTCCGAACAGACCTAGCTATCGATTATGCATAGCGGTAGAAGGAGAGAAACATATATAAGAAGGGACATCATGTATAAAACCTGAATGCCCGCGATAGTAACAAAACATCAGCCCATACGGAAGAACGTGCTAAGGATTTTCAGGATTATGAATTGTCACACTGACGGTATTTGAGATAAACAGCGCCGCGTTTATGCCCCTGGATGAATCGTGCAATTCACCCACTCGATAGACTGAGCGACGCCGGCCTCCTCAATCATTGCGGCATCCTTCGCAGCCACACCCTGGGCGCGCTCGATCCTGAGCACGTCGAGCTGGCAACGTTGCTCCGCATGGGAACGCAACGCCAGCAGAAGCGGAGTAAGACTGCCTTCCTCAGCCTGTGTCCAGCCGTAATGAAGTTCGAGTGACTTCAACTGGGGAAAGGGTATAGCTGGAAACGCTGGGGCCTGCTGACCGTCGTCGCTTGCCTGCGCTACTCCGTCTGCACCGTCCACCTGCTGAGACACTCTTCCCAGACTGATGATAAAGCCGGTGATGGAATGCAGGCCACGCAGATGCAGACACCTGAACTTCGGTGCAGTTGCGAAATATCGGCAGAATGAGAGCCACGCGGAGGTCGGAACGGCGAGGTCAAGTTTGACCGTCGTCAACTCCGTCAAATCCAGTGTGCTGCACAGCGCCACAATCTGCTCTTCAGCTTCGTCGAAAGGACATTCAACGAGGAGATGGAGGCGGGGCTTTTCTTGGACAGTGGTATCCCAGGAGCGGACTGTGCTCCACAGGTTCACCCGAAACTCGTCGTGTTCCACATTTTTCAGCTCGAGACTACGCGTACGGAACTGCGTCGTCGAACCTTGCGTCAAGGAAGGTTCGCACGCCTGTACTTTGGTGACGGCCTCATGCAACAATGCAATCTTCTCTTCGATATCTGACTCCTCGTAGGCCTCGATGTCGCTGATGTGTCGGGTGGGAATATGATACAGTTCAAACACCGCACTGCAGTGCCGGTTATTCTTTCGTCGTCATCGTCAGTGGAAGGCCAGAGAGTCAAACGCTTCAAGTGCGGAAGACTTTGCGGTGGCAAGACAGGATGCTCGTCCCATCTGCTCAAGACGATGGAGAAGAGAGAGAGCTTTTGAAGGGACGGCAGGTGTTGCAACACGCCCACCAATTCATCCAAAGTGAAAGGGTGTAAGTCGGCATCCAGTGAAGTCAGTGTTCTACGCGTCAGCGCCGCTAACAGCCGAACAGATATGTTCTCCACTCGCAGAGATGTCAATCGCGGCATGGAAAGCGTCGAGAATACCGGTAGACCGTCTTCTGCGATGCACATTTTGATAGTCAACTCCTCTAATATGGTCGCCTGCAAAGCGATCCCGCTGGATGCTAGCATCGACAGGACTGAATAGACTGGGGGCGAGATCACAAAAGTGGCATCGCGAATGCGGGAAAGTGACGACATAACCATGTGGAGGACACCGCTTGATTTCGCCAGTGCGGAGGACCACCAGAAAGGTTGCTCAACGACTGGAACAGTCAATGGCAGGGAACCCGAGCGATCCAGCGCGAGTTCGATGAGTTTGGGGTGCGCCAAGAGTACTATGGTGGTCCACAATGTAGGCGTGGACAGCACGATATCCCGCCAGGCGTGACAAACCCATGAAACCGCGATCCAGTTCCACGGTCGCAACCAGTGGTTGCCGCCGTCGTAAACATCTTGGATCCTCTCGGACTCGTACGTGGTGCCGCAGTGCTGAAAGACAAGTACCCAAATTTCAGGCGGTACGCGGTCAGCAACGGATAAGGCGTCCGGGTCTTTCGTATTCTCTCTTTTCGTGCTTCCACCCGTTTTGGGCACACTTGGCTTGCGGCGTTCCAATCGTGCATCTGCCCACTCGGCCATGTCACTGCGAATGCAAAGTCAGTCCAAATGGCTAGATCGTGACAACGAGACGTACAATCGATATGGAGAAGAGCACGGTTCGAGTTCAAGTTGTTGAAGCGCTGTTCAACACGAGGACTCAGCTTGCATGTTGGACCCCTAACAGTCGTTCGCTTAGCGCCAACGAGCTGGCAGGTACGCTTCGAGTCGATGCAGCACCGTCGTACAGGTTCAGCATCTCATAATATTGTTTTGTTTCTTGAGCCGGACAGGCTGACTCTATGCAGAGCTATCGTTGCTTACAACGCGCGGGGATGCAAGCTACACACTAATCAAATGCTGAGAGAGACTGGACCTGGGACGATGGAGGTTGGAAATCGCGAGCGACAACGCTAGAACCATTCATCGTCACTATCGGTGCCATGTTCGTCGTCCAGGGGATCAGTCCTGAAAGTTGACTGACTAATGCCTACATTACTGTCCAACTTCCACGTATTTCGAACCTCAATGGACATCTGTAAGTGGATGTCGTTTAACGCTCCGACATCCTGATCCTGCACATTGAAGCACTGAATCAGTGCGAGCTTCTTCAGCTTGCGAACCGAATCTGCAAGATCCTGAAGTAACTCCTTCAACCGCGGCATGAGGTCGCCTTCTCCCGACCTCTGAGAATCGCCATGCAGGATGAGGTACTTCAGACTGAGTGTCTTCAGACTCGGCATCAGGAAATCCAGCGGCGCGTCCAGCGGCAGTGTCGTGGAGAGGTGTCGCGGTGTTGACAATGCCAGCAACACATGATTCGCAACATGAGTCCCCTCGATGAAGAGATTCTCTAATCTGGGAAGCGGCCGAGTATGGAATATGCGCAGCCAGGAGGCGTGATCGGCACGAAAAGACGCATACATACTTTCGAGGTCGGATAAGTCGAGAGGTTCCAAGAGGTACGGTATAGTCTCAGCAAGCAGCTGTTCTTCGTGGTCCTCTTCAATGCCGAGGCGAAGCCTTGGTCTGGGCTCGTCACGGAACTCGGTCTGCCAAGAACAAGCAGCAGACGACAGTACGACTTCGCTTGGGCCATCACGAATAGCTATGCTGCGAACCCGAAACGTCGAAGCTGACAGCATCGACTCGGATGACGACCTGTCCGACATGACCACCTTGGACGCAATGGAAAATAGCGCTTCCTGACACGTTGCCAGCATTGGAGGGTTTTCGCGCGACCAAAGGACGATAGATGTGTCTTGAGGAAACATGAGAACATTCAACAAGCCCGCTACTTGCGATAGGTACCCGTCAAGAGTGAGAGATTTGAGGTGACACAACTGTACGATGCTGCTTGGCCCAATATCGTCGTCCGAGAGCATGGTGGAGAAGCGGCCTGGAAGTCCGACGGAGAGTGTGAGGTGTTCAAGAAGGGGAAGTCGCTCGAGAATACCTGTAAACTGGCCTGAGGGTATCATGAATCTCATGGTAAGCGTCAGAGATGTCAATGTCGGGCGAACCAGAGTGTCGAGAAGCGGCAGCGATGCGCACCGCAGATCGAGTAAATGGAGCCATGACATCTCCGCTGTAGAGAACATGGGAAGGGTGTCATTTCTATGATCCTGAGCATCGATCGTAAGCTCCTCGATCGTGAGCGCAGGTACGTCTGGATTCCTCCTCTCCATGATTATGAGCTGGGATAGGACATGATCCATGATCCTCAGCTGCGCGATATGTACACGCTGCAAATGCTGTAAGATGGTGTGGTAGGTACGCCTCGTCTCAGATGCTGAGCGTGGTCTCGAGGGACAGTATAGGCGAATAGCTAGGGGTAGTCGACCGGCATGCGCAGGCATGAACTTCACACACGTACGTCGCAGGGGAACAATGGAGGTTCCAGATAACATGCGTCAGGAATGCGACTCGCCGCCAATCACGGCACACGCCCAGAATTGCGAGCCAAGCGTAGGGCGTCCCGGTAGAGAGGGTAAGATCGATAGGTGGAGTGTATGCGCTGGACGAAATGTACTCGTTCCAGCAGTCTGCGACGTGCTCCACAACGACGGCTGATAGCACTTCTGCTGGCAGGCATGAAATGGGCACGGTGCGGTTCTTCTTCGTCTTCAAGTCACAGACTTCGCTCTGCACACGCTCGCACTCACGACGTAGCCGTGCCAATTTCTCAGTGCGGCTGTCTATTTCGTTTGCCAAGTTATGCCTTGTTAGCTGTAGCGGGTCGGAAAGGCCAGTTCGCATAGTCATAGTCGACTACTCCTACACCCTTCTAAATCAGAAAACGTTGCACGAATATCAAGTCAACGCACCGTCTATGCAAGAGGCTCAAGATCTCAAAGAGATAGAAACGTACTAGATTTGCAGAGAGGAGAATGGCTGTTCTCGCTCTTCGTTTATGGTCGGCTGAATGTGGTGGTTTGGTGGTAAAGAGGAGCTAGTACGAACCCTTGTAAGCCCTCGGACCCCGACCAGCGCTTAATGCACAGGTCGCCTAGGCTGCCGCGCATCTCAGGCCCGACTACTGAAGCCTGAATGAAAAGGGTTCTTGACTTTTAGGTCCACAACTACAACATGAAAAGGCCGAAAAAGCGCAAGATGTGTTGGCTTGAAGACGGAGGGTCTCAAAGCAGCCAAAGGCAAGTCTCACAACGGAGCGGCAGAGCTCCCTGACCGCCATGTATGAGACTGCTACGAGATCTAACGGCACTCGATGTGTACACAGTTCCCAAGTATGGGTAGGATGCTGCCAGTCCATTCCTCTGTCTTTCTTCGTGTCCTGTCCAGCCAGAAAAGACCAAGAAATAGGAGATAATTAGTTGCATTTGGTGCGTCCACGTTGTAAAAGTGACGACTTTTCCGTGCCACTGGACCGTCTTGTCTTTTTCGACGGCGGTAAGCCTTTTGACGTGCTTAAATTAGCCTTAGTACGTTGGAATTGAAAGGAGCACGCTCACGGCAGAGGTAACATGCTAAAGCAGTTAGTCCGCGTTGGCAGGGCCGTCTCCATCGTCCACTGAGCCCAACTCGTAGTCGGACTCCTGGCTGTCCTGATCATCGTCGCGGTATAAACGACGATAGATCTCGCAGGACTCAGCGAAGTCCGGATCCATCAAAGCCAAGATATCCGCATCGCTCATGTTGTAGCATCCGTCCAACACGAGCTTATTGAGCTTGCCGAATAGACCAGTGCGACGCTTCAGCAATTCCCTCAGCCGTGGGGACAGATCATACTCCGTAGGCCTCCTGGGATTGCGGCGCATCAAGACGCTGTCCAGGAAGAGCGCTTGAAGATTCGGAAAGAGATACTGCTGTGGAGAGTCGGCTGGCGGTAGGACAGTAGAGTCCAAAGGCGCGGGCGTAATGGAGGCCAACAAAAGCATCTCTGCTGCCCTTCCGCAGAGACGGATGCTTCTAACTTCAGGAAGTACTTGATAATGCAGGATATTGAACCAAGTTGCGGCGGAGACGTCGAGAAAAGTGTCGATCGCTTCCACGCCGGAGAGGTCGAAGTGTCCGAGAAGCCATGACAACAATTTGGCCTCCTTTTCTATTTGGTAATCATGGCGGAAGTCGACGTGAAGCCTGGGGTGAGATACAGCTGACGGGGGATACAAATCGTCTGCCCATTGGGACACCGTTACCGAAAATCCCTCCAGGTCTGGATCACTATCGATAGCAATTCTGCGGGGTCGGAAGATGGCGAGTGGTGATTCTAATGCAGATGCATCAGAATATCGCACCTTAGCCGCGAAACAAGCTATTGCTCGTCGCGTCAGCTCATCGTTAAGTGATGAAACCACCCGAAGCGCTACCGATGTGTCTTGAGGAAACATCAGGTACTTGATCAATAACTGCAAATGGTCTATGTCTGATGCTAGCGAGAGTGACTCGAGGCGGGGAAAGTGCGCGATATGAGGCGGCGTGAGCACCTCAGGATCGGCGTAGGTGTCTATCAGATCGAAAGTAAGATCTAGATGCTGAAGATGAGGGAGCTGGCTAAGCGTAGATGTTAGGGCACCAAGGGATGTGAAGGTGTCTTTGTTGGAGGAATATACGAGTGAAGTTAACGTAGCCCGTCGACACAGTGAATCTAGGACAGCCGGTGATCCCTGCCGTACTGCGAGTGAAACTAGCCGAGGCATCAGAGCTGTCGAGAGGACGGGAATCTTCTCTTGAGGCTTAGTCATCTCAACCATTAGCTCTTCGAACATCAGCTCATGGTCGACTAGCCCTTTCTCCTCCATGGTCATAAGGTAGGCGTAGACAGTATCAGTGATTCTGAGCTGAGCAGCGCGCATACGCGCCAGGTGCCGCAGAATTATTTGGCACGCGTGCCTGACTTGCCTCTTCAAGCCCCTCTTTGGACGGCAATTGAGGCAGATGGTTAGGGGGAGCGACCTGCATGCGCTAGCATGAACCGCACACACTCGGGTCGGACGGGAATGATGGTCGTCCAGATCCCAGGAGTCGAGAGTGCGACGCGCCTCCAGTCATGGCAGACATGCAGGATCGCGAACCACGCGTAGGGCCGCTCTGTTAACACGCCCCCCTTCTCCTCCAGCGGAAAGAACAGGTTGGCCTTCTCGTCCGGCGGGAGGAATTCGCTCCAACAGAGCGCGACGGACGCTTCGAAGATGAGGGACAGCACCTCTGCAGGCACGCAGGAGACGAGCGCGAGACGGTTCTTCCTCGTCTTCAACTCGCATACCTCGAGGTGTATGCGCGAGTGTTCATCGCGCAGCTTGGTCATTCGCTGCAGGCGAGAATTTATCTCCGCCGTGAGCTCGTCTCCGAGCTTTGTTCGGTGTAAAGCCTTGAGTAGATTAGTCTGCGACGGCATAGTCGACGCGTAGACCTGTGTTTGAATCAGGTTTATCTGCTACTGATGAAAGTATCAACGAACGAACCGACATACCAACTAAACCACAAAAAAAACTGCCAGCTCTCGAATTGAAAACGTATCGGAGAAGAAGCTAGTGTCGCGGGGACGACTCATTGTGATGCGCCATTCGGGACCCCGAGCGCGTGCCGTGTCACGCCTAGTCCGAAAGGAGTCACAACTGTCACGCGTACAATGTACACAGACGCCTACAACGCAACAAGACCTACGACTCATTCTCAGCATTGACGTTCACTGGCATCGATTGAGAACCAGCTTTGCCTCCCTAACCAGCATCATACGCTCAGATGCCGCATGTAACAAAAGAAGTGAACGAAGGAGGTACAGTTACCTCGTCTCAAAGTCAGGAGACCGGTGGCGAAGTGCGGTCCTACACCGAAACCTTCATATTTGAAGAATTCCCTAGAGAGGTGTAATCAGTAGGCCTTCAGGTACGTTGTAGAAATTCTGAGTTCTGATTTATTACAGTTCGGCTCTTAACCAGAACTACTTGTGCACAGCATGTACTATGTCGCATGCTCAGCGAGGAAAGCTTCTTTGCCGCGCCCACATACCTGGAACCAGTGTGAGGGCCAGAGGTTCTCACGAAGCTTTCTCGACGTCGCAGTAATGGAGTCTTTGATGGTGTGTGGCGAGCACACTTACATGCGTTCTGGTGTTTAAACTAATTTCCAAGGATATTACAAGTACATCTATAGTGGACGACTGCGCCGACGCTAAAAACGGTGCGCGAAGTCGACGAAACTATAAGGAAGACATAGACACTCTCCTGGTATTTGTAAGTTCTTCTTCTTTCTTCTGCGAGTGCCTAAGCTTAGAGCATAGGCCGCGCTATTTTCCGCAGTCATGACTTCCTTCCTAGTCGACTCTTACAAAAGCCTGCAGCAAGATCCCGCCACTACTTCTATGCTACTTCTTCAGCAGATATCCGTTCAGTTGAACAGCTTTACCGTCACCCCTGACGGCATTGAGAACGCAATCCCACCTATAACATACCTCGCCACAACAGCGTTTGTACCTAGCAACGTGGCGGTACGCGTCAACGCTCTCTGGTTTGCTTCGCTTATCATCAGCCTCTCTACCTCGTCCTTCGGGATGCTCGTGAAGCAATGGCTACGCGAATATCTGGCCATCACGCCCACCGCAGCTCAAGTGCGCCTGCGCGTCAGGTACTACCGTGCTCAAGCCCTCTCTGATTGGAAGGTGCTGGAGATTGCTGCCGTTCTTCCTCTCCTGCTTCAGGTTTCCCTTGGGTTATTTCTTATTGGGCTATGCCATTTCACTGCGGATATTCACAGCAGCTTGGGATGCACGAGCGTACCTCTCGCTTGTACATGGGGCGCTCTTCCTGTTTCTCATAGGTGTCGCCCCACTGTTCTTCCCTCGATGTCCCTACCGGATCGCTGTATTCAAGCGAGCTGCATGCGTCTGCAGGCGGTGTCTCGACCCAGTTCTGGTCCGAGCACGGGAGACGCACTACCAGGTCGAAGCGCTCAGTATATGTGTTTGGAGTACCCTACGCCACGGCTGCGCTGAGAGCAGCATCAACTACGGCAGGCGCAACTGTTATAGCTCTACCTCCTCGGCAGACGAAGATTCCGCAGCATTGACGTTAGGCAATGACGTTGACATCCTGATCACCGTCGACGTGCTCATCGCGGACGATACCCTCTTTCGCGCAATACAGTCATGCTATCAGTCCTCCTTCTCGAGCAGTAACATCCTGTTCCCCTGCCCCTTTACATGCCTCCAGCAAATCGCCAGGAACCGCGGGCGGCGGAATGTTCAGTGCGTGCATACGCAGTCTGCCGACATGTTGTCCGTGTCGTACCGTCGGCTCCACCATCGATACAGGCACCTCGGTTTTCTCAAGGAATATAATCGGCTGTTTACCAAGTGAAATCGTGTCAACGCTTTCACCACCTGTTCACAGCAATTCTTCTCCAAAATCCCGCGAATCAATACTCTATGACAGTCTATATTCTGCGTTATCTCTGACAGAACCCCCAAATGCAGGCCTCTGTCCGCGCCACTCGATAGTTTACAGGTATAGGCTTCGGGGGAAGGCCATCGCGACGAACTAGTTCTACGCGGAATTTCTACCAAGTAAACTGCACAGACAGCCACCGAACGAGCTGATGAACACGCGCAGGGACTTTCTGGATCCCAGCCGAAAGAGAACCAATTTCGTGTCGCGGTGTCGTTTCTAGGACGGAAATGAAACTAGCGAGAGGGTCTCACTCGCGTAATCTATTCACCTGCTGCACGAACAATGCCCTCAGAGGCGGCACGATGTTATGCGCCAGCGTCGCCATCAAGGTCGCGCAGCTAGGGCTCTTTGGCCTTCGCGCGCCTAACATTTGTGGCGAGCCTGAGGATTTGGCCACCAGCACGGACCACTACTTTGGCATTGTTCCTTTGTACAGCGCCCGCGATATCAATTTTCTGGCCCGTACGAAACATTTGCCAGGTGGCCTCCGGGCGCTGAGACAGCTAGTATATGAGGCGGCCTGGGAATCCGCCGTGTCTCCACATCCCATCATCGCCTCTCGCAACCTCAAAGCTTCAAGACCCTCAACGTCAAGACTTCCGACTTCAAGATCATGCCTCCAACTAGCGCGTTCCCTTCTCCTCGCAGCCGTGGCTATGGGTCCTCTGGCAACCGCTACGACTACGATCGCGGACGTGACTATGACCGTGAACGGGACCGTGACTATGACCGTGAACGTAACTACGACCGGTACAGCAAGCATCACCGCCATCAAGACGACGAAACCTCAAGTGAAAGTAGCTACAGCGACTACTCCGAGCGCGAAGAGGGGGAGATATCCGAGTCCTCTGCAGACAGCAGCGAGCGCGACGACGAGTACTTCCCTTCTGATGCCTCCCAGACTTCTGAGGACAGCGGCAACGAATCTGATGAGACGTGTCGCGGTCCTCCGACCCCAGTCATGAGGAACAAGAGCTTGCCGGAGGCCGTTGATGCTCGTATGGAAGCCGAAGTCTGCCAGGCTACTCAGCCCGAGGCTGAATCGCACGTTGTCAGCATGGACCTCGATCCTGAAACCCCAGACGAATCTCAGGAAACTCAGCCTGACTTGGAGGCGGCTCAGCCTACTATCGAAGACTCGGCCCAGGATGGGCAGCTGTTCGGTTACCTGCAGCCTCTTAACGCTGACTACAAGCGTTATAACCTTCCTCGCAGCACCGAGTGCATCGTTATAGGCCGTGAGAAGGGCGCGTGTGGTGTTGTAATCCCTAGTGTCCGCGTTAGTGAGTGTGGGTTATCTACGTATAGAGTGCGTTGACTGAACTGCCATGACAGGTGCGCAGCACTGCACAATCAAATGGTTCCCTTCCAAGGAGCGAGGTTCTCAAGTGATGCTCACGGATATCTCAAGGAACGGAACCTTCGTCAGTAATCACTTGAAAGCAGAGCGATAATTTTGTCACTGAAATGGCGAATATAGGTCAACGGCCAGCGTCTGGGCAAGACGCGCTACAAATGGCTTCAAGATCAGGATTTGATTGGACTTTCCACTGACATGACCGCGGAGAAGACTTTCGTACCGAGCGCCGAACGCAAAGAAGATCTGCGCTTCAAGTTTTGTTTCACCGCCGACATCATGCCAGTGGACTCCCAGAAGAAACAGACCGAAGAGCAAGATGAGGCGCACAGCAAACGTCGCGACGAGAAGGACAAGCACTATGACGATCGGAAGAAGGGTCACAGCAGCAAGCGCATCGACGGATACGGTGTTGGACGCTCCTTTGGCCATGACTCCAGCTCTTCCGCTCGTCGCGATGGTCCTATCAGGCAGCGGGAGAACCACCGGGACAGGCGTGCTCGCAGATAATCCTTGCAGTCCTGGGCAACCTCTCCTATATGCCTCCCTATCTACTGCCATCTCTCCTTGCTATCTCGCATTCTTCTCCTTTTCTCTAGATTTGGGCGTTGTTTTTCCTCTTCTCTCTCATTTTTCTGCTGACCATCGTCACTCCTTATGGTTTTTCCTCCGTCTCTCTCTCTTTCTGTTTCTGTCAATGGCTCTCTCTATCTCTCTCTATCTCTCTCGTCGTCTCTGGCTGGCCCATACAGGTTATTCTGATCCTCCTTTCTCTTCGTTGCACATTTTTCGGAAATATTTATGTCTAGATAACGTGAATGATAAGATGTTATCCACGACTGATGCGTGATGCCGCGCGTCTGCCTCGAGGATGATCAACTTGGACCGTGACCGCGACTTGGACAAGGCGACCAGGTCGACCGTCTCAAAGACTCTAAGCACACTGCCCATCGTCGCGGACGATTGTCGCGTTGTTGCTCTTCGAGTCTTGTCTTTGAACGCTTAGAAGGCGAAAGCTGCCCCCAGAAACGAATTTTCTCCATTTTTGTAAGCGCGTAACCGGACTCTATCGCTCTTTGGCCTTTTCCTTGTTCTTCATCAGAGTCTTTCAGGCCTGCTCTTGTTCTCCGAGTACCGGCTAGGTCACCGCATTGCCTGCTCTCGTCCGCTCTGCCTTTCTTTGTTCTCATCCTCACTTTAAGTCGCGAACCTCTCGTCTCACATGCCGTTGCCCAGTCCACCCCCAGAACCAGGCGACGCAATGGCTATGGATACTACTGCAGAGCTCGTCGACACGCAGCCTGTTGAGACGCAGGTTGCCACGCAGGTAGCGTCACAAGATCCAATGAGACAGCCAGACCTGCACCTCTGGGGCTACCTCATCCCTTGCAATCCGCGTCTGCGCCGTTTGGACTTCCTCAAGTCGCAGCCGGAATATAGGATAGGCCGGAACAAACAAGTAGGAAATGACTTTACTTTCCCGGGGATGAAAGTCAGTGAGTACCTGGTGATGCTCATTATGGTCGCGTTCATCGAAGTGAAGATGTTCGTGGGTTGACCGAATCTGCGCGTGTTCAACAGGTAACAACCATTGCACCATCAAGTGGGATGAGAGATTAGACCGTAGCTCCGTGGTCCAAATCTTGGATCAGTCGAGCAATGGGACATTCGTAAGTACACTTATACAGACACGAAATGTTGCACAATTGATATGTCGTACAAAGATCAACGGGGAGAGGATTGGTAAAGGACGATTTGGAGTATTGAAGGAAGGGAACGAAGTAGCGTTTGGGATGTGTCAACCACAACCGGATTCCATGGAGGACTACCGTACGTTCCGCTCCGGCCATCACCCTTCTCATCCTTTCTGACCTAGTCCGGTTGCAGGCTTCATCTATCGTCATATGGCAGCTGGACTGCCGACCGAGGGACTCTATGCTCATTACGAGCTCGTCGAAGAGCTAGGTAAAGGCTCCTTCGCCACGGTCATGAAGGCCATGAGCAAGGCAACCGGACAATGGTACGCGTGCAAGATGATCCATGTCAAGCAGCTGAAGGCGTCTGTCGCGGGCAAGATCAGAGATCCTGCAGTCGCTCTTCACAAAGAGGTGCAGATCCTCGAGCGTCTGCAACATAAGAACATTTGCCAGTTGAAGGAGGTATTTTATGATCCTCAGTACATCAGTGCGTGGATCAGATGATCTGTTGGCATTCGTTTGTTGATATTTCTGCAGATATCATCTTGGAACTGGTACCCGGTGGCGATCTTTTGGACTACATTCTCAAACGGGACGGCCTACGTGAGTCCATCTAAATTGGTTGCCAATCGAAAACTGACGCGATTGATGCTACTAGCGGAGGATGAGGCAAAGGACATCACTTACCAACTATGTGACGCGCTAGCTGTCAGTCCTTTCACGTTGGCGATTATACTTCGAGTTGATGCCTTTTTAGTATATCCACAGCCAAGGCATTGCACACCGTGATCTCAAACCTGAGAACGTGCTTTTGACAAACGATGTCCCACCGGTGGTCAAAGTGGCCGATTTCGGTTTAGCCAAAGCAATTGACAGTCTCACGATGCTGAGAGTAAGTATCAAAGCGAGCTATTAACCTAGCCAGTCTGACGCCTACATGGCCCTTCCTAGACAATGTGCGGCACTCCGAGCTATCTCGCGCCTGAAGTGGTTACCCAGGGCGAACAGGAAGGCTACCAGCAAATTGTAGACAGTTGGAGTGTCGGAGTGATTGTGTTCTCTATGTGAGTCGAGCAGTCTCTCTGTGAGGTCACGGTCCGCTGATGGAGCGCTGCAGGATAACCAATACGAGTCCTTTCATCGAGCCTGACCACACTACCGACATCAAGCTCAAGATCATCCAGCGAACGATTGATTGGCCAACCCTTGAGGGTACAGGAGTCAGCCCCGAAGGCGAGTACATCCCGCTGACGAGTCTAGTCCAGGAGGCTGACCGCTATATATGTAGCCGTCAACTTCATCCAAAATCTTCTCTTAGAAGACCCCAAAATGCGCATGTCTCTCGCAGACGCGATGAGCCATCCCTGGCTGCTTCCGTTGAAGCAAGCCCAGGAGCCTCCAGTCGTGCGCGAGCCCA
>JANHOG010000553.1:0-14445 GCA_027627325.1 Phlebia brevispora
GCCGTCTGGAAAGCGATGAGGCGAGGAGGCACAGTATGGCGGTGTAGATCCTCCAGCCGTGCCTATCCCTTGGCACCTGACATGATATGGAACCCTATGTCGTGTGACGTTACGCAGCTTGATAGTTGATGTAGATGACTTTCACAGCTCATCGTGGGATTTGTTGTATAGGTCGTTCCCTGGCGTTCTCCAAGTATTGTAATATTGTACATAGTGTAAGACTGTCCGTACTTGTCTAACACGGTGGAATGGGGAAGCTGAGAAGTTATTGTTGAGACGCGTAAGATACTAGCAGGGACAATGGAAAGCGAAATATCATATATCTTCTAGGTGCTTTCCATGAAGGGAAAAGGAACTCGAAACGAAGGTAGTAAGTCGAAGGTAAGGAAAAGAAACGGCTGGAAAAGGCAAAGAAGCTTACGAGAGGCCATGAAAGGAAGGTGGTAATTTAAAAGAAGGTGTGTAGTAGTAAAAGGCCTCTGAGCGTCGGCGGTCGCAATGCATACTACTGGTCTGAATAGATATTGAGACGATAAAGAACCGGTGAGACGGTGCCGCAGCAAATGATCACTTGGAGCGAGCACGGAGGCAGCTCGGGCACAGTTCAGCGATCTGGGGAGCTGTGATAGAGAAGATGTATAAGCGAGCGTTCGAGGCTATGTGCTCGCCGGGCTTACAGTATTGCTGCGGCGGCTGCCGGCTATATCCCCCATCAGCACGGTGGACAGAATGCAGAGATGGTGAGACTTACTACTGCCAACAAGTCTTCTTGCAAGACGGCCCCGTGCAGCTCGGGGGATGCCTGGTGCTGAATTTGCAATGCACGTTGTCACACTGGATCTGTAGCGGACGATGAGGATTCGACGAATGGCCAGGTGAGCTCGTGACGCACCATCTCCTCGGGCTGTGAAAGATTAGGTTAGACGAACAAGGCGGTGACGCATCATGCGAGGAACTCACCAATGCGTAAGCATGCCCGCAGAGAGTGTAGAAGTTGCAGACTCTGTCGGGGAGCAGGGGTGAGAAGACATCGACTACGACGCATCCGGAGGGGCTCACTGTCGGCGGCAGCACATGTTTTTGGTATAGCGTCGAAGTTGACTAGTCTTCAAGTCTCCAACGAAGGAGTGAAGGGACTTTGACTGGGGTTTGGGTGAGCCGTGCTCTGGCCTTATATGTGCTCCCAGGTCAGCCAACGGTCTGAGCTACAGACGCTGCCGCTTGCGTTAAGTGCCGGAGATGTGTTCAGACCGAGAAGGTGCCAACTCGGGAGAACGATCGCGTCTCTCCAGAATTTGGCCGGTAAGTAAGCCTGGCAGCGGCGAAGCATGCAAGATATAGTATGCAATATGGTGTATAGCACAGCTCGACATACCCGCATCTATGATATTTCAATCCAAACATCAATGGAGGCTTCCAGCCGTCAATCTAACGCATAGCAACTGCGGTGGTAAATTGCGTCTTCCGTCGATTGGTATGCCCCTTTGGTGTCTAGCTTGCCAATCGGAGAATGAAACATAGCGAATCACATGTGGGGCCAGTGTTTTCCGAGGAAGTCCTGGAGCTTGCAGGCCCGCTTAGCGAGTTGAGTCCGCGCTCGGACTCGAGCTATCCTCATAGCCTTGTCTTAATTGTCGTCAGTAGTGCTGGGAGACAGACAAATCATGAGCTGAGGTAGGAAGATCCGAAAGCCCGTTACATGCGCAGACTTACCACAACAGCCCATGGCTACCTTCAAAGCCGTGCGTTGTCTAAGCTACAGCGCATCGCCACGTTGAGGGAGCTGTGGTCAGAGACAGTGCCACGGAAGAAAACAATCCAAAAGAGGAAGACGCGGGCGCGCCGATCATTTGAGAGCCTCGTGTCGGCGACTAAAGCGCCCGCACTATCTATATCTCCGCTTCAACTGCCGCAACGTGAACCCTAGCTGAGTTTGAACCCAACAGAGCTTTCCACAGTCATTTGACATTATTCATGGTAAAGCGATGACGGCGACCAAGGTAGAGGCTGTACGGAAAACCAAAGGCAAGGGAAAGCAGCCGAAAGTATTCGTGGAAGACAAGGTTGGATCTAACGGTAGCGAACTGGATCAAAACTCATGACATGTCCGACAGGGTATTGCGTTGGAACTGGCACAGACTATCGCCGACAAGCAGGAAGACAAGTCCAAAGAAAGGGCTGACAAACGTCACGTTCAGGTGCGGTTGCGGCTAGTTTACTTCTCGCACCTTCTCGTCAGATGCAATCCAGTTGACACTGAGCGGGTGCGTGCAGGTCGCCGCCCACCGGCCATCTCAAAAACCTCGTGCCTCCTCGAAAACAAAGCTTGTGAATACTGCTGTGATGCTGTTATCCATCTCTGCTGACCTATCTCATCAGAAAGAAGTGAAGACTGCGCTGAAGGCGGAGAAAGCCCGAGTCAAAAAAGGAGAAGGCGAAGGCACGGAAGCAAAAACACAAGGAGAGTAGTACAGAAGGCCCAGATACAAATCAATCTCAGGGCGGCAGCTCAGCCAGTGAGAAGCGGACCCGTAAACGTGTTTCTTTTATCTAGACTTCTTCACATTCGTCTTGTCGCGGTATTGAATGTATCATATCATCTCTATCCCTTGACGAACATTACCATGTTCTCGCTATGATATGGCTAAAAACGCAGGCAAGATCACCCAACCATCTGTTTAGTACGAGCTCACCAGGGAATCCACAGAACATATATCCACATGACTATGGTGGATTTATTACGTCTCGATCTCATGATCACGCATCCCTAGACGACTTCGATCTGATATCTTAGAGTGCCTTGAAGCTTCCTGCATTGTAATGGCGCTAGCAATGGGATGCCCTCGCCAGATCAAGTCTGGACTTGAAACATTCAAGATCAGGCGACAGTGTAGGGGTACTACTAGAAATGTGGGTGTTCTTGGAAATCGGGCGACAAAGTGCGGCTTACCAGCCATCATTCCTAGGCATATGTGTCTAGCTTGCTGCTCGAGCTCACTACCTATTAGCCGTGAAATGTTCACCTGAGGTAATTAAGGGATCAGTGCAATCAGCTCCGCACGAAACTGGGTCTATGCCATAATTGCGCTAAAGTTCGCAGCGTTCTTACAGGAATGCAGCATCGCTTCCTTACGGCTGCCTTCACATGGATTTAGGGAGACCGAACAAGCCGTAAAGTGGACCTGGCGACATAGTGGCATCAAGACGTTCTGATACCGCGATGTGGGTTGAAACGGGCAGGGTTTAGGGTGCTTAATACAATAGTTTTTCCTTCCCAGCACGGTAGCGCAGTGGATGGCTGTGAGTCAAGATGTCGCGCCCACTGATCAAGGTCACTTGTGGCGTCTGTCCCCGTCGTGATTCCAGGCGTTTCTTGATCGTCGCACAGTGATCAAACAAAGGGTGTCTAATAGGCGTACATACTATTACGTTCGACGGTGTAACGGGGAACGATCTCCATCGGCTGAACTAATGGCCTTGTACTGTCTGTGGTATCTGGCTTGGTCATGAAGTCTCCGGCTGATCGCTCTCCGAGGACTCGTTTCTTAGATCTATCTCTGCGCTTGATCTGTCTAGCAAGTGCACGTTCAGGTCTACAAACATTCCTTCTGCCCTTTAGATGAGTGACGGAATGTACGCACAACGCAGATTTTGCATTCGTGCTGCGGACTCTTTACGACGCGCCAACTGACCGACGCGAGCAGTTGCCCGGCGCAGAAGTTTCCGGCTTTGTGTCCTTCTCAGGATATAGGAAAGTCTTTACACGCTTAAGTTTCGGCTGACAGCTGACGTCTCAGGTACTATTTATCATGCCCTGGAGTACGGCGATGAGTACATGTGGGTGCCTATCACTCAGTGGGGCGTCCTCAGGAAAGGGTGGATGGCAAACGGCCGCGTCCACTAAGTGTCACATGTAAATACAACCCAGGGTTTGTCAAACCAACTTAGTCCTAAAACAGGTACAGTGAATAGTCAACTATTGCTTCCCTATGTGGTAAAATCACAGTCCGGCTCGAGGATGATCATAGACGGAAGAAGGAATCTACACTATTGGTCTGCGTCAACCTCCGGTATGTCTCGAAGCCACCCATCAAAGTCTACGTCCCGCTCTAGTAAGTCGCTTACCATACCCACCTGACCTTCTACGTCGAACTGAGAATTATAAGCCATCCCAACTAGGCCGCTACTCCCCCTATCGAGCGCCATGACAGCTCGGGCGCGTCGGACACGCCGGCCTGAGTAGATACAAACGGAGGCGCAAATGCACTGACATTCTGCGTGAACAGAGGCGATACAGGGGAGCGAGTTGGCATTGGCTCTTCGGAGTCACTTGACGAGCCAGAAGCTGGAGATGACAGCAGCGTCCGTGGCGCAGAAGGTGCAGGCGACGCATCCCTCACATCCTGACCGGTACTGAGCACTGGTAGCTCGTCTTTCTGAGCGCTAATGAGTGCAGGAGTAGTCCCGCGCGATTTTGACTTGCGTGACGGGGGACGCGGGCGCGGCTTCGATCGTCGCGAGGACGCAAGCAAATCCGTTAATGTCGGGACGTTCCGCTTGAATGGGGTAGATGAAATCGGCAGTCCTTTCGCGTTTCCGAGACCCTTTCCAGTAAGTACTATCGGAGGTGTTTCGGGAGGTGTTGCAGGCGGAGGAGGTGTACTGGACGGTGGTAATGGGGCACTCGATACCCGATCCGCTGCGTCCGTGCGCGCCTTCTTCGACCCGGATAATCGTGAAGCTGGAGTCTCATCGTCGTCGTCAGCGGGCGGTGTGATGGGCCTGATGCGCTTTCGCGGTTGTTGTGGTGGTGATGATATGATGACGGGAAGGCTGGACGATGATGCCAGGGGCACTTCAATACGCTCCAGATTGGATATTAGCTGACCGGGAGAGGAAGAAGGCGGTGACGTGCGTATTCGATGAGGAATCGGCGATGGTTTCGCACGCGTCGGTTTTTCTCGTGTCCCGCGCGGGGGAGTGGATGTAACGAGGTGCGTTGGGAACGACGGAGGAAGGTAGTACTGTACCAAACATGATTAATTGAGCTTCATAACTAACAAGATGCGTACCATTTCGGATAGGTCAGTAATCTCAATCACCTCAGGATCAGGAGCTGAGACAGCCGCGTACGCGTGCGGTCCGTCCTCAGACGGACCTGGTAATGCCGGAGAAGGGGTAGCAGCCTTCGCTTTGGATAAGTTGCTAGCACCCGGCGGTTTGCTCATCGAGGCGATTGCTGTATGTTTGGCAACAGGAAATGGTAATGGAGACTGCTTCTTCTCCCCCATCCTTCTGCTTCCCTTTCGAATCTACCGCTCTAGGCGCGTCGGTCTGCTGGCTTGCAAGCGGCTCCACATCTGGGACGACTTTAGCCTGCCATTTTTTGACTTTATCTCTTACTTGCTCTGCTTTCGACGAGTTAATCTGGCCTCCGTGTGTGTTTGATGGTCCCGCGCTGTTCGCGAAGTACTTAGAGGGACGACCCTCGCCAGAGGGAGGCTTCACCGACCGCTTCTCCCACCGCCTCTCGCACTGCTCCCATTCTTCTTCTGTCTCTGGCAGCACCCACTTGTAATCACCACTCGAGACTTCGTGCTTTTCCCCCACGACTACACCTTTCGCCACGCCAACATAGCGCCTGCTTGTGCACACCATACGCAAAGAACGGGTAACGTGGGTCCATCTTGCGCTACTCGTGTCGTAATTGGCGTGTCTGAGGACTTCTGCAAGTCTTTCTCGAATCAACTTGACATTAGCCTCAGAGATAGGCGAAGATTCAGCCGAAAGCTCATCAGGGAGTCCCGCCAGCGCAGAGTGCGTTGATGCAAGGTCTTGAAGGTAGCTTGTTGTTGGCTTGGGATACGTTGAAGACACTGACGACGGTAGTGACCTCTCAGACACCGGCGGCGGCGAGGAGGTGGGAAAGACGGTTTGATAGAGGCTCATGTTATCCCAAGATAGCGATGATCAGGCAAAGATCTTCAAGAATTAGTCGACCTTGCAGCAGAACATAAATACTGATAGTAGTCCAAGCTTTACAGCATGCTCGACGTTGATGGTAGAGGTGAAGAGGGCGAGTCAGGCCAGGACGGGACACCCGTTCACACGTGAGACAGACGCCCGAGGATCCAGCGTCCTAGTGGCGCTCCGACATAACTCCGACCAAATTACTGAGTGGCCTACTCATCAGATGCGCGCAGATACTGCAGAGTGTCATCACGTATACAACAGAAAAAACACCAAGTAGACATGATAATATCAGTGAAAGATATCACTACGAGTATTGTACTGTGAAAGCGCTGTCGAACGGTGTTCCGACATTGACATCCAGGACACCTGTGGACTCATTGAAAGTGAATGACCCAGTCTTGACCGGACGACCATCTATCTTCACAGAGTGAGGTGCATGGGAGACACCAAGGAAGCGTACGCGTGCGATGTTGACTTGGAGGGGGTAACCAAAGTTCCCTTGCGCAGTTAGGGTCCCATGCTTGTAGCTGAAGTTCACCGCAGTGGTTCTATTCTGTGTGATAGATACGCCGTCGTCAGCGTACAAGGATCCGGACGCCTCGCCCTGAGAATCGGGTGCAACCACAATCTCGAAGTCTGTGCTTCTTAGCTGAGTGGTAGTCATCGCGCCTTTCTCACGTAAGGGGAGTACCGCGCCCCCGCGGATGTGAACGGGAATCGACGTGAAGTTGACGTTGTCGATCATCACGGTCTCACCCCGCCCCTGGAGGGGCATCAGGGTAAGGAAGTCATAGAAAGTGTCTTTCGGGAAGTAAGCGCTGACGGACGTGGCGTTCTCTTCGGTAACCGGTGAGACCAGGATGGAATCACCAAAGAAGAATTGGAGATCGATTGCGAAAGTTGATGGATCTTGCGGGTACTTGTACCACAGAGCGTTCAGGACAGGGGTACCATCAAGATGTGCCTGATGGAACGCTGTATAGAGATAATCCATAAGGCGATAACTACAAGGTCGTTAGCACTAGCAAGGCAAGTACCATCTTGATATGTTGGCGCAGACTCACCGAATATCCAACACATTGCGGGCTGCCTGGGCAACAGTGGGCCATCTATAGAATTCCTGGCTTATAGATGTATCGGCGTTGTGCTGCACAGCTGGAGTAAGTATCGCCCAAAGTGTTCCTATCAACTTTGGGCACTCACGTTTCTCATGAAGGGGTAGAAGCCCCCGAGCATCGCCCATCGGGCGCACAGTGTCTCCGTGGTGTTCTCGGCTACAGAAAACAATGTCACCACAGGGAACAAGGAAATGACGCTGCAAAAGCTGACCGTATCCACAGATATCTGCGCCAACCATGGGTATGTGATACACGCCTGCCATGCCAAGAATACCTGCAATCGACGCGCGGTAATGGTCCCATTGGCTAAAGTTGTCCCCTAGCCACTTCCCTACGCGCGATCCAGCGCCCGCGAACGTGGATCGCGTAATAACCAGGGTCCGCTCACTAGGCCTACGGGCAAGCATAGCATTGTGGGTTGCTGTGGACATCATCGTGCCGTACAGGTTGTCTGGAAAAGCGACAAGCTTTAATTTCCCATGTGAGTGCATCATGTATCTTAGGACGCACGAGTGTCATACATCACAAGCCCATTAGAAGACTTGGCGTCTACCTGCACGGTCAGATCGTTCATCATCAGCCGTCCACAACAGGGGGCATATCGCGAGGAAAGGACGAACATAGGCTGTGCGATCTGATAGGGCCCCAGAGCCAGCATCATTCTGGATATGATATGGAGGATCTTGCAAATTATCACCGGCGTGATCGACCCTCTTACGCAAGCCGAGGCTGCGCTGAGAAGGCGAAGCTTCTCCAAAGATGGGTGCATTTGGATCTGGTGGCGGTGTGTCGCGAGCAGGAGGTAGGTCTTGTTCCCTCGCCTGCTCGAACGGATCTGTACATGGGTAATTGCAGAACTAGAATGGTAATGAATGAATCCATGGAAACTGTAAGCACTAAACCAATCTCGACATACGCTGGAAGGCTCATTCATATCGATCCAAGCGCCGTCGATGTCGATACTTGTATCTGGATCGTAGAACATGGCAAACTCATTGTCCCAATAGCTGCGGAAATCTGATTAATATGGACAGCAATGAGCGGTGATCATTACATACCCCTGTGTCTTTGGATTGAACCAATCTAGGCGGAAATTAGTAGCTATCAGATGGTTTCGGTTGGTACTGCATACCTGGGAAGACGGTAACACCTGTACATCGATCTGTCAGCCGTAGAATCCACAATTAGACCCTGTCGAAGCTCACCAGGCCACACTGCACCCAAGCTGTCGCTCCCGTTCGCAGCTTTCATCCAGACGTCCATTTGCGATCCACGATCAAAAGGGCCATACCCTTCGCCGGGAAGGTATGCCACAGCGGGATCGGTCATCAATACTGTCGCGCAGTCAGTCGACGCCAGCGAGCTGTCTAACCGTTCATCTCGTTGACTTACCGTACTTCTGATTGTGGGAATGAAGGTAGTCCACAATCTCACGCATCCTCGGTAGAGGAAAGTACTGAGGATCGACAGTGAAGATTCGGCGCTTGTACATGTAGTCTATGAAAGAATCTCTCAAATAATGTTTCCCAAAGGTGAGCATTTTACTCACCAATATCGGTCCACATAGTTTCTAGAGGAATTTGGGCTGCTGAATAGTTGGAAATAACACCCGCTACGTCGATGTAGTCTGCCGATCGACTGTTAGAACCGCCTTAGACCCTCAAGGTTGAAATACTTACTCTCGTAGCCAAATCGGCATTGGTGCAGTCCAAATGACCAGTAGGGAACTTCGGCGGGGGTTCCCACGATCTCTGCGTACTGCCGGGTAACCTCTAGCGGATCGGTTTCACTCCCAGCAAGGAAGTAGAAGTCAAGGACTCCACCAATAACATTGTACTCAAGGCTCGTTCCGGCCGTATCGTTGATCTTGATATCCATACCATTAGAGTTGAGGAGGAATACACCGTGCGTTCCCGTTGTGCGATGTTCGAAGTAGATAGGGTGGTTTCCGTACAAGTTGCTCCCTGTGGGTACTCCATACGCGTCGCGAGACCATAGAGTACGCGTAGTGTTGAATGTAGGGAGACGGAACGAGTCTGTATGCTCGCCGAGACCGTAAATGTTCGCGTTGTCCGGAAGATTCGTCTTCACACGAAGATATTGAGGTTCGAAAATGATGGGATGAGATGCCGTGGAAAACAATACTTCCGACGATGATACGCGAGAAATGGAGAACGTAAAGGGGGATGTCGTGTAGTTGAAACGTATCTCCGCGTCGTGAACGGAGACAGAGGGGTCCGGCTTGGGTCGAGGAACAATAGACTCAGGAACCTCATAACGAGCCTCAGAGGGGTCTGTTATCTTGACATGTATACGTGTCGCTGAACCAGAATTATTCAGTTCCCTTTTCTGAGAAATGATGAACAGAAAAAATCACGTACTTGTCTCATATGTTACTTGAAGGCTTAATTCCTCGATGTCTGGTCCGAACACATTGCAGGCCTTCCCAGCAAGAGCCAGATTCGCTGTAAGGGTTGCACCTTCCGAGGAGACCTGGGTAACCTTGTAACCTGGACAGGCGTCAAGAACTTGCGGATCCACATAGGTCGCGTAGATGCTGGTGACAATGCCTAGGATGCTTACGAGCGACACAAGGGAGTGCATGATGGCCCCACCCAGTCAATTCGTAAGTCGCTACACTGACGGGCTTAGCATCTCCGACCACGACCCTTAAGTACCTGCGTCAGTGTCTGATGTCGCCTACAACTTACACTGGACATGAGACTCTGTGACTGCTTCTCGTCCATATGCTCATGGGCAGCGCTAGGCCCGTCCAGCGTTCATCAAGTCACAAGGCCCGCTATGCGTGATGAGGCGGACAAGTGTCTTCTCCCGGATGATGCGTACATACAACATAATAAGACCTAGGAGCATCGGCGAGCACCACTTCCCACATCTAGTTGATCCCCAACGGTTAGGCGAGTGCAGACTAGACCAATGAACGAGAACATACCCTGAAATTCGCCAGGAGGATCATGCAGGAGATCCCACTGGCCTGGTTTGGTCGAGAAGAACAACGTAATACGGTCATCATGGCTCCGATATAGGGGAGGTACTAGTACCCTATGCGGCGTAGGTGCCATCATACACCCGAAAACCAAAGGTAAAATCGGACATTGGGGAGGCAACGTGCATGGTACCTCCTGTGTCTGGGCGAACTCACCTGACCCAGTGAACAAGTTCATTGTGATGAAGCTGTTGCATTGTCATGCGAGACGGCCCGTGGAAAGGAACCAGCTGAGACAGATAGCCGCAAACTTAGACTCCGGAAGTCCATTTGTAGGTTTAACAATGCTACTGCGATGTAACGACGACCGCGCCGAGAATGCATGGGACTCGACCCAATCATCCCTTGGGGGTTGATTCGGAGAGGCGTGATTCAAGCAGAGTTATGCAGAAAAGCGATAACACAGGCTATCTCCTCCAGTGGCAACGGTTCAGAGACAAATTGTTCCGCGGAGGCCGCTGCGCCGGGCGCGCTCACCAAAACGGGCAACTGATGTCCCGGAGAACGCCGGGAGGCCGTCCGTCCTTACCATAGTCGACGGCGACTCGACGCGGACACCGTCTCCACACTCGATTCGACCTACGCAAATGGTGAGCACACGGAATGCAGGTGAGATTGTAACACAACGCAGCCAATCCGTGACTTATTTCTAAGGTAAAATATCACCTTCAATGCTCAACTTATCAGTCTAACGCGGATATACGTTCATACGTGTTTTTTGACTTCATATAGAACATAGCTCTGAGGCAGTCTCAGTTAATGAACTGCCATAGAACGTTCTAGCGGAGCAAGTATTTTAATGTTTGAGGCTTTGAAGCTGTCGACTGTTCACTCTGGGCGCTTGGTGTGGCGAGAATGCGGCGGTGATCCTTTGCGATCATACCAACCTTTCCTCGGATTGTACAAGTAAAAGTTCTTCGTTGATCAAGACCACAGACAAAGTTGCGCAACTTGTATGGTATTCCACGGTCTATATCCTGTCCGCCGAAGAACGGTCGCTCCACCAGTCGCTGACATTAGCGCAGAACAACCGCAGTTAGGCTATGTATGAGCGGCTCCCACCGGTCCTACGCAACTCCTTCAAAACTTACTATACTGAATGTGATCAGCGCAATGCGCAGCGATAATCGGTCAAGATATTGCACCACTGATAGGTTTTGAAGCGCAGTGAATGGCAGTGTCGGCCATTCTACCGCACCGATGCTCCATCAGGTGTAGAACAGTGCTCCGGCTCCGTGAGGAGCTGGGACGCTCTTTTGTCCGCCGCCTCCGGAATGAAATGATCGTTAAAGACGCGTCAGTCTGTCATTCAATTTTCGCTGTTGTGGAGTAAGGTGATAACAGTATATATAGGTCTTGCTAAGGGTGTAACGTAGCCTTCTTTGGGTAGTACTCTGCACTGATGACAGATGAGATCGACCCTTCTCGCTCTCTGCGTACATTAGGCGGTATGTTACCTAGTGCTACTTCTTTATAGAGAGCACGGGTCTAATAGCGTCTCAGGGTCGTTGCTAATAGGATTGACTATCTCGCTGCAGTAAGCTCCATATCCTCAGTCCTATCCACGAGCACCGTACTGATGGCATGAAAGCCAATACGGTGTTACCACCGCCCAGGTATGTCATGTAGTGACTACCACGTATATTCTGACTGAGGATCTTCAGACAGTCTTCTATTTCAGAACCTATGGAGCAGATCAAATATCGCTAAAAATTCGGGTGAGCTCAAATCACCTATGACAATATGACAAGCCTAACTCATACTATTTCATAGGTTGGCATGCTATGGTGAGCTATAGGGTGGAGATAAGTTTTGGCATGTTGAAATAACGGAACCAAGGGCGCTGTACACGTTATACGTGGCTCTCAGTAAGCAAGACGACCCGTTGTCTATGCTTCAGAATAACCATTCCTATGTAGTTGCCAATTCTGTATACGAGAACTTGGTAAGAACTCCTTTGCAGCTTGGGAGCGTTACTCAAGTTTCTATTTTGCGTAGATTATCAAGTCACGGGCGGGCAGTGCCGTGGCAGCAGTGTACACTTGGTCAATGTAGGAGAACGACATATGTTTTGTCTGACATGGCGTTGATCTGGTCGCTTGCATAGGCTACTCACGGTGAGTCTCAGCGATCTGCTGCCCCTTAAACGCACTCATCATCGACAGGCAAGCTTCGTACTAAACGTGGGTATATGGCACTTCCGAAAATATATCTTTATTGAAGTTCAACAACCTCTAGTTGTTCATAGTCTTCGTGATCCATATGTGCGTAAAACTCTGATATATAGATTTGGCTATACTGAGGATTTTGATCAATATACGCAGACATTTCATATCGAAAATACATAAACGTGAGTCGATAGTGTTGCAGCGATCTTAAGCTAAAGGTTCCACAGTCAACAGTACAAAATGGAAACTATGGGTATCTTCCCTGCTAGTGTGTAGCATATATCCCGATCATGATTCTATTTCTGACCGGATGTTAGGTGGTCTCTGTTGTTGCCCGCGCTGGTGTGTAAACTCTCTGCAACGATCACTGTATTCTCATGGGTACTGAGAGCTCTCAAGCTTGTGGAATAGGTCTGTTCATCATTCATTATCTCGTCGTCTTCTGTCACTGACCATCGGACCTGGATAAAAGTCATAGCATTTCTCCTTGGACCAAAATTCTCCTCATCTGATGTGCATGTTGATGCGCCTGTCATTCACGATAGTGGTAACCTCATTGTATGTTTGATTGTTCCCCTTGAGATCCATGGTCTCTTGTCTCAATCCCGTGCTTCGCAGGAAGCTGCCACAATCATCTTCGTCGCAATTACACTCTTGGCAGATTTTATCATCTCAGTTGCGTTGTGTCTCTTGATACACCCTCGCCACATAAGGCTGATATCCAGGTGAGCCCGGTCTGCATCTGTCGGGATTCTACTGTTGACGCTCAAACGTGACATGCTTGCCTTCAATATAAAGCCGGACACAATATGCAGTCACCCGGTTGACGATGATGGCGTCTCGACGATGCATTGTAGTCTGGTGCGTATCAACGTGGTGCCGCTCAGAAAGCACGCTAAGCCCAGAACAGTATCCTTTCCATCATTGAACTCGGATTTGTACGTCGTCAGATATGACACGTTCCCATTTTTTGAACACTAAGCCACCGAATAGGTCCTGTCACATACATCCATTCGGTCTCAGGCGACCTTCTTTGGCCTGGAATGTACAATGGCGGGTGGTAAGTCTCCTTGATCCCCTTCAGTAGCCTACTTACAGCAATATTTCATTAGTATACTTCGACTCCTTTATGTTGAACGTCAACGCTCGGCATACCATGCGATACGGGGACGAGACAGAGAGTGCCCATTATACAATACAGCTAGAACTCGCAGAAGGGGGAGAGTTTGATGGTTCCGGAGGTTCCCCACAATCAGTAAGTTTCCAAGATCCCTGCGCGCTCGTGGAAAACTTACAGAAACTCGCACAGGGAGATACTGCGCCTAGGGTAGTTTCTCGCAAACCAAAACTCAAATGGCACGAAGTGTAAGTGTATTGCATCATGTCGTCAGGCTTGCATCATGAACACCGCTCAATTCGATGCGTATAGCGTTTGGGGATGGTGAGCCTTGACAAATCGTAACAATATGTATAGTAGTGGACTTCGAATCTGATTGTTTGATTCTGTGTTCATGCTGGCGATATAGCTACCTTTAGTGCTCGAGTACAAAACTACAATCGTACGCTGATGTACAATTGCGAAGAAAGATGTGTAAGACGAATATAGCTCTGAAGATAAACACAAACCGGGGTATCGATTACGATCATCCTGGCGCACGCTGGGTATGACTATGAGCGACGTGCAGTCGCCAGGATCCTCCTGGCCAGCTGAAGACGAGAGTTCATGCTGGAAGAAACCCCTGAACCATCGGATTGACTCTCCTTTCGCACCTTCTCAAAGTCGCCTAGATTCTGAAGAATCGGGATATTGAGGTCATCCTCGCCTTCGTCGGCATCCTCATCATCGTCGCCCTCAGCTTCCTCGTTGTCCTCATCTTCGTCTTCGGCGTCATCACTCTGGATGTCGTCCTGATTCTGGTGTGGCGTGATTGGTCGCCCTTCCTCCCTTCTATCCGTCTTGAACAATGGGTGCTCCCTGAGATAGATAGCGGCGCGGGAATTATCTGGCGGCACGTAGGCAGGAGATTCAGGTGGAACACTAGGCTCACGCGGCGGCGGAGTCGTCGCCCTCCCCTCACTCAACCTCAGGCCAGGACTATAAAAGACGGTGCCAGAGGAAGTCTCTGCGCGCGAATGCTCCTCGATCGCCTGCGCAATCGCCTGCTTAGCCTGCTCCTGC
>JANHOG010000554.1:0-14443 GCA_027627325.1 Phlebia brevispora
AGCACCATACAGCTGCTGCAGCGCCGCAAGGTATTGAGCACGCTGTTGCGTTGTGGCGGGCTTTGTCACGTCAATGACGACTGTCTGAGTTCCGACAGTCTGCGGGTTCTGAGCGCCAGAAGAGAAGTCGACCGAAGACAACGGTATTTCGAGCGGCGGGTACGAGTAGTCTGAGGTTTCAGGATGAGTGTGATGTGTATCCATATTATCCTGGATCTACGCACATTTATTCCTTCCTTGCCCAGGTTGGAGTCCGCGCACATCTGCGGAAGTCCAGTACTCTGAGTCAGACTTGCGGAAAGGAGCGAGTGGGGAACTCTCTGTGAGCGGAGTGCCAGCAACCTCTTGGTACGTTCCCGCCGGGTCCACTAGAAGATGTGTGAGAGCCTTTTTCAGCTACGGCAGTGAACGTAGCATACCGTATTGGACTAGGTTGCCACTATCGTCGTAGTATCCCTGGCCGAGCCAGTAATCGGGGTACACATACTCCCACAGAGCGTACAAGCGGTCGACATTGCAGTGATGGAAATAGAAGATGGGATCAAAGCCTGATATGGGATAGAACATGAACAACAGCTCGACATTGAAGCATGGAATAGCTCACCAGCTAGGTCATTGAAAGCCTAATGAGTCAAGGACCTTCGTCAGAGACTGAATGTCAAGAACGGTAAATGGTACGAACCATATCACCGTCGCCACCGATGGTCAGGTGCACCCAGTTGTGGGGTTCTTCAATAGGTGCGATCGTGGCAGCTACGCAGTTTCATTAGCAACCTGGCAGATACAAGTGGGCGAGATCAACTACCATCAGGAGGAGCAGCAGACTGAGGAGATGTGTTGGAGAAGTAGTCCCAACTGTGTTTTCGCTCCGGTGTCAGTACTGCCAGCACTCAAATCAGATAAGACACGTACTAAGTCGACCAAAGCTCCTGTGGGGCGGACTGAGGGAAGGAGAAAATGCGCCCCAGCTTCTGTCGGATCTTGGCGTCAGACGTGAAATCGACATCCTGAATGTCAACTCCATCCTCCAGCGCTCTGCGATCAAACCTTCAGTTAGCACCCCATACATCCAAAGCGGGGATGCTCCAAACGCACTTATTCAGCTCCTGAACGTTATCATCTGTCTGATCGCCTTGGTTTGTCGCCCAGCGGTAGGTCCTCGTCCAATCCTGGAAATTCACCTGCATGCCGGCGATGTCCTCGTTCGTCGCGCCGTCGGGGATCGGGTTGAAGTTGTACGTCCTGATGGGGTTGTCCAGCGTGATCTTGGTCCCCCCGGGGCCACGCACGTCGACGCTAGGGGTCTCGAATATCGCGGGAAGACCGGTCGTCTGGACGGAAGTGGCGGACCAGTCCCAGTATCTGCAAGAAACATGCAAGCCAGGTTTGATATGTACACTGGCATCCAAAGAGGGTCACTTACGGGAAGCGAAGCTTGGTTGCGGCATCGTTCCATTGCGCTTGTTCATCCGCCCCGACATTGGAGTTCTGTCCTATAGCAGACACGATATTGCGTGCCTCAGTGCATACAGCTTGCTGTGGCATCGATAACGTTAAATTGACGGTTCACGCAAGGGCGAAGGGAACTGACCTCAACGAGAAGCAACAAGACACGGTGCCACGGAGGGAAAAGGACAGCTAAACGGTAATCACTGTTAGGTTGCGATTAGCCACTGCTCTCCAAACGACGTACAAGCGTGATAACAGTATCCTGTGAACGATATCACTACGACGACCAATATGCGAGAGATGCTGAGCCTACATACCTCCCCATCCTTGAGGATCCTGGTCATCGTCAGGTCCCTGCGGGTCACCGCTAGAGTTGTCTCAGTCTCGAAAGATCGTACTGATCAACGCCCCTACATACCTCCAGCGTGTGTAAGGGAGACCGTGGATACCACCTGCAATGGTCTTTGAGAAGATTTTACAGTGGCGAGCGCGAACACAACCTACCGATCTCTTGCCAGCTGGCCGGCTTAGGCTGGTAATCCTGACTCTGGATACGGCTCATTGCCTGCATGAAGAGCGAGAATTGATACTCGTCCTGCATGAGATTTGCAATCTCCAGACGTGGGTAGGTACCTTCGAGAACGAAGAATGTGGTCAGCCTGTGTCCCCATGCGACGAATGGTGATGATACCTACCGTTACCGGCGCCATTGACGATGTAAGACGAAGTCATTATGATGAGGTTCAGGAAGTGTATCCTCCTGGAATCCCTGCAGCATCTTCACGGGGATTTATAGCTTGCCCGGTACGCGTCTAGTGAGCGCAAAGCGATGCTGTAGTGTGCGCGCGGCGCGCGCCACGCTCGCAGCCATCATTCCAGATGGCACCTTCCATCGGGCTACTATTAGGTGACATGAGACGTACAATGGAGGCTGTACACCAAACTATGCTGCGAGACCCGCAGATGTGCCTCAGCTGACCCAATAGAGATGTCCGCCATTTCGCGGACGTGAGGCATTTCATCCCCTGTGCGCTTGGAGTGGCGAATTCGTCGGAACGCCTGTGTATACGGCTCGTAGACCAGGATATCGGAGGCGAAGAGCATTCCCGCTTTGATGATTCTTCACATTGAGATGCTCACGGGAACCCGATCTCGAAGGGCAAGATAGGCGACAGCGCTCTATGTCTACAGTCCGTAGAACCTTCATCGGGATAAGATTGGAGCTGAGGCCTGAGCTCTTGAGCGTCACGATATATGATTCGGGGGGCGTGGTTGGGGTCAACTGAGAGAGGCGCGGTCAGTAGAACTAGTTATCAGAATGGGATGGTACAGACTGAAATCGTGCACTGTTTTACGTCACCAGATGGTTTGATGAAAGCGTAAAGGGTACATCGGATGCTGCATTCGAACATAGGATGCGCCGGCGAAAGTTCTGCACTCGAGCTAGTGACCACGAAGGCAAAATGACGCTAGAGGACGGTCACAGACGGGTACCGAGATCTGGGGCTGCGGGATACGTCCGCAACTCTGGACACCTGTAGACCATCTGTCAGATTGTCAAGCTCAGAGCGTCGTGTTGTGTGAGTGAAGAGTGGAGATATTGGCCGTACGCAACAACTTGGAATGCTGATGAGGATGAGACTGATAGGGAGAGGCAGAAGATACTGCCCCATCTCTAAGTACCGTCACTTCTTCGTATGTCTTCGAGTCCGATAGACCTAGTGTTCATGAACATCACGGTGAGTTAGAACCGGACGAAGTGGATCCTGGCGCGGTAACGCTACTGGCTCGGGCATTGCCGTCACTTGAATGATACGCGCCCACAGGACGCCCGCCACCGCGCAACGGCGGCGCATCATCATGAAGTTAGCCTCGACCTTAAAGTTACCGCCAAGCCTGACCATTCAATATTTCAGTATTCAACGTCGAAAATTGGAATATTAAATTTTTGAGCTTGCGTCCTCACAGCGAAGCAGCTCTTGGTGCGGCTTCTTCTCTCGGTAAGCCTTTCCTGAACATCGAGGATTGTCCGTGCGGCCGTGTATGGAAAGGGCGTGCTAGGCTTTTCTCCAATATCTGTTCTCATGGTACAACCTCAAACACTTGACGTCTCGCATGTGCGAAATATTTGAATACAGGATTCTGCAATTTCGCTATTGTCGAGCATAGAACGGTATGTCTAGCCCGTCGACATGCGTAACAACAAGTATTGACGATCTGGTAGATGTAAGACATGCAAACGTACAAAGGACCCTTACTCGCAGAGGTAGGACGGACTATTCACAGTTTGAGCAAAGTCGTCTGCGATCTCACTATCACTGGCAGACATCGCGGTCTCTCTTCACTGGCGGCACCGCAGTCCGTGAGGCTTCATCGAAATCATTGTTCGCAGCGTACCGGAACACCGCTTTCTCGGCTGTGTTTGCACCGTACGTCACTCCAAGGCTCAGTATACACCGTGCTCACCGGGAATGTAGTTGGTGTAGATATTGGCCGGATCGATAGAAGTTGGGGCCTCAATCATGATCCCTTCTAATGCACGGCGATATCAGAACCGCCGAGGATTCAACAATTTTACCGTCAAGTGTCCACACCTTCCTCATAGACGTCCATGCCGAAAATACTGATTATAGTGAATCAGTAAGGCGAACCAAACACATAACATTTTTTGTCTTAGCCAACCTCGAGTCTTTACGAGGACCTTCAGTGTCACTACTGCGTTAGATAGAGTTTGATATGGACCAGCCAACCAGGGTTCTTTCCACCATCACGTGTGTCGATCCGCGGTAATCAGGTATGTCCGAGTTCTGCGACTTTTCCGCTGGCTGATATCTAGAGTGTCACACACTTATTGCGTACGGGAGGCTCGACGGAAGCTGTCAACAACACAGCTTTTTTTTCCTACCATCACACGTGTAAGGGGTACGTAGACCACTATATCATAAAAGAGACTTATTGGTAATATGCGAAGCAGGATATACGGTTGGATGGGAATTGTAGCCCAATTCTATGAGCTCTTGCTCTCTGGATCACTGTATCTATTGGTATCGCCCCTTGCAAGTCATCACCTTCGACTGAAGAACATCGCTATGAGGCTTGTGCAGCATTGCAAGAGACTCGGATAAATTTAGTATGGAACGCTACCATCAGACCCAGAGCTTTCTGATTGCTTTCGAGCAGAAACAGTTTGCAATTCGCAGGAGAGCTCAGCGGCATGGTGGCGACGCCTGGTGAGCATATTTCGATTGGCGCAGTGTAATAACGTCACGATCTTGTCTGTTCGACATTGGACAGAGCTACGATCGGTTTCATAAGTCAGTCGGCAGCCAACGTCGGGCTACAAGGGTGTCGAGTCCCCGAACTAATAGTGCCCTTCGTTTCTCAGGTCTGTGTGGACCATCATGGTAATATCATGAGGAAGACTTCTTGTGATACATAGCCATTATCGAGGTGTGGACTATATAAACTGGCTGGGAGCTCACTTTCACTCAGCTGCATTGCAGACGCAACATGTCCTCCCAGAGCCCCCAGACGAGCTCCGAGCTTCCCAAGCTCGATTACACCCCGTTTCTCGCCCCTGCCTATGTAGGACTCGCTTTATCATCGATGTGCGTGTGTTGGAGGGTGCTCCTGCATTTCCTACTGACGGAATGTTGTCACTCGTTCAACCGGCCAGTCTGTACGGTATAGTCTGCACGCAATTATACGGCTACTATAGATCGTTGAAGATCCGGTCGGACCATTGGTTCCATAAGAGCACAGTACGTCGTCTGTTTTCAGTATATTGCTTAGGCCCTAAGGAAGCGTATTAGGTCGTCACATTCTGGTATGTGACTACACATTCAGGACTAAATGAAATGAGAGGGCTTTACGAAAATTAGGATACTCGATACGACCAATCAGATCCTCATCATCTACACTATGTATTTCTTCACGGTCCTGAATTTCGCAAACCCTCTTATATTCCTTATTGGTCATTGGTGAGTTGTATCAACCCTGTCTAACGTCCTACAAATACTCAAGGTGCAATTAAAAGGTCTGCTTATGTATGTTCACTGCACGAACCCTCTGATTGCGGCATTTGTCTCATCCGTCGGTAGGCTGTGTTACTTCTGAATGTATACGTCTTATCCTCAGGTTGCGGCCCACTTTCTGATATCATTGATGTAGGTTGTGGAAGCGTTCATTCTGCAGAGGTATCTTTGTTGTCCATTAACCGTGTTTTGTCTCGGCTTGATTGGTTCGATATTTCGGTAGCTTCTTGACCTTTCGTATCTGGAGATGTAAGTCCGATGAGCTGTCTATTATTCTACACCGTTACTGAAACGATCTGAATCATAGTCCGCCGGAACATCTGGCTCGCAGGAACCTGTGTAAGTGACCTGTGCACGGTCTTTCCGCTCGCTTATATCTAGAATTCCTAGGCGATTTTGTCGCTAACCCACTTCGGTGAGTCATACGTTTATTCAAGTTGCCGGTCTGACAATATCACTGATCTGGATGGAAGGTATCATATTGAGTGCGTGGTATATCTATCATCTCTGAGAGGGTGAAAGCGGCAGCATCTGACACGGGTCACAGTGTTCCCTATCAAATGGTATGTTACAATATCTTCACCGGATTTGGATTCTGTCCCCAACCAACGATTCATCAGTTTCACCTTTCCCTTCGTCTCTGACATTGCAACCCAGTTGAGAGTGCGTGCCCTCCACTAATGTCCGATGCCTCTTCATATAACTTCCTTTGCGCATAGTGGGAAGGTATCGCTGGTGTCTGTGTGTCACTGATGACGAACGCATTCCTAGCGGCCACGATGACTTTCAGCCTTACACAGCAGCGTACTGGTTTACGGAAGTAAGTCCTTCAGCTATCTGATCCCTAACCGAAGTGACAGCTGCGCAGATCTGATCATATCATCAAGAAGCTGGTAATCTTGACACTAGCGACGGGAGCTTTGCCCTCGTACGTCAATGGTCTATTTGACGCTATGGTTATCACTGATGTGCTTTGTTCAAGTGTCATTGAGCTCGCAGAACTCCTCGCCGTAAGTTATTCTATGATGACTGGCAATGCAAGTTTAGCTGACGCGCCAATTCGCAGTACCTCATCGCACCTCGCACGTGGTACGAGCTGTTGTTTTCCTTTACGAAGAGCAAGTGTACGTATATTTTAGACTGATCATAGCGCACTGACTGAGAGGCTGTCAGTTTACGTACTCTCCTTCTTGACCATGTGCGTTACGTCTTCTTCTTACAGTTCAGCTGTTGCTGATGCTAGTCTCGGGCACTTAGTTTGAACATGAGGGAATCAATCCGCAACGGCCAAGGAACTCATACAACGGATCAGATCAACTCTATTCCTCTCACAAAGCTCGGTATTGAGAGGCCTGCCAAGAATTCGCAGCCAATTAACATCCTGGTGACGGAATCGACTGATACTGTAAGCTTCTGGCGTACTATCGTTGCAAACGGACTTCGACAACACCCATTTCTAGGACCAACCGCTGGGTGCCAATAAGCCTTCTTTGGAGGTACGCCTATGAGCGCCGCACACATTTTGTATCTATCTAACGATCCTTTCTCAGGTGTGACAAGAGCGTTCTCTTTGCAAGATGCGCAGAAAGAATTTCGTGGATCTCAAGGGTTTTCATGGCAGATGCACGATGCGCTACATTTTCTGATACCATTCTACAGAGTAGGTGGGAATCATCACGCTATACATGTACGAAATGTCGATATGAGGTGTGCTGTGCTGGCTTGGGAGCTAGTAGTATCTTCCCGAACTCGTCCAATTTCTTCTGCCCGCTGTCTTACTGGTATACATGTTTCCCTCTATTATTTATCAACAGGAATTTTACGACTTTCTTTGCATGTATTACTTCCTAGGAGTAGATCACCATAAATGTTGAGCACTGAGCAGGATGTCTCATTGTGAAGATCGGCGAGGCGGGAGCTCGTCAAGCTTGCAGTACACCAAAAATGCTGACGAGGAACTCTGGAGGGTAGATCAAGGCTTACAACCTCTCTCGACATCCGGTATGACCATCTCAAATGCGCTATGTTCTTGTTCCTTGGCCGTTCGTACGACATAAGACCGTTGGTGCTCGTGCCAGGTTCAACGCCGACGCCGCTGAAGTTGAAATCGTCGGAAATTGCCGCGACACCAGCGCGCTTCCCAAAATCTGCTCTCTGCGCGGTGCGCACTGCGCTCGCATACGACAGGTACCAACGACAATACTATCGTCTACTGTATCCTTCACACTCACTCATGATGAGGACGGATGAATGACACGCAAAGTTGCATCAAATTTGCACGGACCCCATCAAAGCGCTTTTCGAGACGACAGCATCAAAAGCTGACAAGGACGACTTGAGTTCGGGGCGCTTTCAAGCGGTATGGAAGACCATTGGCACAGCGGCCAGCCAGCGAACGGCAGCCGATATCTGAGCCTTTTCTCCGCAGAGGAAGGTGAGTAATAATTCAATGAAAAAAGCACATATTAAACATCGAGCTTCACAGCAGCATGTCTAGTGCACCACATACACAGTTCACATGCAAGACCTTCCGCTACCGTGAGTACGAAAGCTGTGTTCAGCTCCTCGATATGTGCAGCATACGATAGTTTCTGCACAGACAAAGCAAATCATGCTGTTATGTGTTTACCAACTCCAGAGGCAGAAGACCTCATGGTCTTCCCAAAGTCCTTTGATGTCTTACTCCTGCTCGCTGATATCATGAGGTATCCGAGTCTGCGCATGTTATGTCACATTCTACGGCTGGTGTATGTGAAATACTGCTCATTGATGATCGAGATCCTGTTTTGCGCATGTTTCGAAGGATCAAAGGATGCATTGTACTCTGGGGAGCGCTATTTCTCATCAAGAAGAAAGTTTGAAGTGTGAAGGTGCGCTCCGTTTAGACATTCGGTGATATAATGGTTCTACTCCAGCTCATAGCCGTCTCTCGAGATACAGCGGCGCTCTCAACTTATGTTACCGCATAGCAAACGTGTTATGCATCGGATGGCATGCACCGCATGGTGCCCGGGATCTCCGGAACACTGATTCGTACTCGACAGTAACTTTTGTTGTCCGTGTAAGTACACACAACATTGGGTCATCATACTCCATCACATGACATGCCGTCAATGCTATATAGCCAGAACCTGACGAGCCGTAGATTCACTGGCGGCAGCCGCCTCTGCGCAGTGTCCTGCCTCGCCTGTACCGCAATTGCGAGATGTCAACTCAGAACTCTACGGCAACTCCTGCCAAGTTCAACGTCATTCCCTTCATTGCCGCACCTTATTTTTCAATCCCGGTATCATCAATGTGCGCGTTAGTTCGGATGTTACTGCCTTTTTGTACTAAGAATCCTGCCCTGTCTTCGAATGCACAGGTTGTACGGCATATTGTGGACCCAGATGTATACCTACTACAGATCGTGGAAGAGACAGTCGGACCGTTGGTTCCTCCAGTGTCTCGTTCGTCTAATATCCTCCATATATACCCAGGCGCTGACGGACTGTTTCAGGTTGTTTTTCAGGGGTACGTGACTAGATGTTCTAGGGCGGTTCAACATCGGGATGTCGAAATCAAGAGTACTAGATTCGGCTCATCAAGCTTTGGTCCTCTACTCTATGTACTACATCTTGGTCCAAAACTATGGAAACCCTGCGGCAGTCCTTGTTGACGACTGGTGAGTGTGTATTGACCTTTTCGGAAGGTACGCTTAAACTCTGTGATGTACCCGCAGGTCTATCTACGTACGTTCCCGCATTTTCCGCCGCGTGCCGCACTTTGTCATTTTGTTGCAGGCTGCGTTACTCATAAATGTATATATTTTTCTTTTGTATTTGCATAAATGGTGGTATCTCTGATTGAACTGACCACGTAGACCGTGAACGCCTTCATTCTGCAAGCGTACGTCCATTTACATCCATCTGCGCAACTTGATTAACACTGTCCTCTCGCAGCTTTCTAGTGTTCCGAATTTGGAGATGTCAGTGCCATTGATCTTTTATCATTCTATGTTACTGACAGAGCCTCGTGGTCTGACTAGTCCGCAGAAACAAATGGCTCACTGGAATTTGTGTACGGTCCTTCATTCTGTATCTTCTGACCTGCTCATATCCAGAACATCTAGGCTGCTTTTGCACTTACTCACTTCGGTGAGTCGATCTCCGTCACTAAGGTCGTGCCGATCGCCTGATTTCATTGATTGGAATGTAAGGTGTTCTGTTGAGTGCGTAGCACGTTTGGAGTGTAAAAAGACAAACACCTTGACATGATTTACAGGGTTGCCTATCGAAGGGTTCGTTATATCGCTGCGAGCAGCGTCCCTATTCTGAGTCTTGTTGTAAACTAGTTTCATCATGCATACTCCCTATGACCTTGAGGTCAAGTTGAAAGTACGTACATTCCGTTCTTGTCAGATTTCACATCATACCGTTCCTCTTAAGTGGATCGGGACAAGCGGACTCTCCATCTCTCTCGCAACGAACGTGGCTATCTCTGCCGTAATGGCCTTTTGTCTTTGGCAACATCGTACCGGCTTTCACAGGTGACCTGTCTCGCCACTTCCATTCTCGACATACTGATGATCCGCATAGGTCAGACCACATGATTAAGAAGCTCATAGTGTTGACGCTGACGACGGGAGCTTTACCCTCGTTCGTTGTCACTTGCATTACGCATCCTACCTAAATCTCACATGCCTCTTCTGAAGTTCCTTTGAATTGGCTGAGATTATTGCGGTGAGTCACTTTGTGGTGATAGTAACACAAACCTTTCGTATTGATTCTGTTTTGCAGTACGACCTTGCACCCACTTCATGGTATGATCTCTTCTTCTCGTTTATAAAAAGCAAATGTACGTACTACACGTATTCTACGCATTGACCGCTGACTGAAAACGAAGCTAGTATACGTCCTCTCGCTGTTAGCGATGTACGTCAGCTCCTCCTCTCAAGATGGTCCCACTGCTCACAACTCGTCTCCCCACGGAGTGCAGACTTAATATGAGAGATTCGATTCGCAACAGCAGTGGCAAGATCATCACGGGTCAGATTACTTCCATCCCGCTAACAAATCTCACGCTTGAGAGGCCTGACAAAAACCCTCCGACGACGGTTGACCCCACGACAGAATCGGGCGAGAGTGTGCGTCCCTGATGCATGATCTCCGCGAGTCTTCTGAAGAGCTTTCGTTCTCAGGACAAAACATTGGCAACTGATATACTGAGCACATTCGGGGTGCGTCTATCTATGTCTTGGGTCTTGCGTGGCTAATAAATCCTAAATCCAGATCAATGCGCGACTCGGCACATAATCTAGTATTTACCAGAAATGAACGACCCGCTGCTAAGGCCTTGTGTGTTTCCTAGTTATTTTGTCACCGTGCGCGGTGGCCGCTGAAGTTGAAATTGCCGTGACACCAGCTTGACGGTGCCGTTTCGTACGATACATAACAACGACAACGCTTTCTGCTATACCTTTTGTACTCGCTAAGAATGAGGGTTGACGCACAACATAGATGTATAAGATACAGACAGACGGCATCAAGGTCCCCTTCGAAACGACAGCGCCAAATGCTGGCGTGAGCGACTTGGGTCCGGTGCGCTTTCCAGCGATGTGGACGACCGTTCCGAGCACAGCGTGTGACAGCCGAGACATCTGGGCCTTTCTACGCGGAGCCAGGTGAGTGATGATTTGATGAGAAAAGCATGTATTGAACATCTAGCTTCACAGCAGCATGTCTAACGCGCCACATACCAGTTCAAGCGCAAGATCTTCCGCTACCGTGAGCACGAAAGACCTCAAGTTCATAGCCTCGATATACTTACATGCGCTATCTACCACCTGACAGATAGAAAGCATGCACCCATGATGATTTTACTGATTCGAGTGACAGAAATGCTCATCATCCTTCCAAAAGTCGTCTAACGTTTTACCCCCATTCACAGATATCAGGGTAGTTTGCGCCGGCCGTATCACACTTCATGGGCCATGTATAGAAGGTGATGGTCACTGAAAGCTAGGATAGAAAGGTATGACACGCTTTGGCTCTATTGTTCGTCATGAACAAGGTTCGAGATGTTCAGGTGCCCCACGCATGGTTTCGCTGATGCAGCGGAACGCAAGCTCAGAGAAATCACTCGATGGATCACCCTCATCTTATGGCGCCTCACGGTAAAGATGGCATGGGCGATACAACGTGCTCTGTATCACCTAAACGTCAAATCGAACTGGGAAGGATATTGTCCACCTCGAGTAAGTGTACGAAACACTGAATCATTGAGTTCTATTAAAGGAAATGTCACCAGTGGTTTATAGGCAGGGTTTTGGACCACAGCCGTAGATAAGCTGGCGGTATCTGTCGCTGCGTAGTCATCCCCACTCGTCTGTACCGCACAAGATGTCATCTCAGAATGCTACGACCAGTCCCCCGCTTCTCAAGTTCGATGTCATCCCTTTCATTGCCGCGCCTTATTTCGCAGTTGCGGTGTCGTCACTGTGTGTACTTTCTAGAACATTGCTACTTTTCGAACTAAAGATTCTGTCGTATCTTCTAATGGACAGGCTATACGGCATATTGTGCACTCAAATGTGGATCTATTACAGATCGTGGAAGAGGCAGTCAGACCGCTGGTTTATTCAATGTCTCGTTCGTCTACCATTGTTAGCGCATAATCCAGGGTCTGACAAAGCGTATTAGGTTGTCATTCATTGGTATGTAGCGGCATGTTCTGAGGTGGTCCGCTATCATAATCGCGAAACAAAGGACGCTTGATTCGACCCATCAAGCTTTCGTTCTCTACTCTATGTATTATGTATTGGTCCAAAACTATGGAAACCCCTCGGAATTCCTCACTGTTGACTGGTAGGTATCTATCTAACCTTTTTATTCTGAAATTGACTCTCAAGGTATTGCAGGTCTATTCAGGTACGTCTATGCATCTTCCCGTGTGTCCTAAGCTCTTCTCACTTTGCAGTAGGCTACACTGTTCATGAATGTATACATCCTTCTTTCATGTTCACGTGAACAGCAATACCTGATTGTGCTTACGCTTAGGTTGTGAATGCATTCATCCTGCAAAGGTGCGCCTATTTGAGTACATGAGCTCGACTTCATTGACTTCAACGTACTATAGTTTCCTCGTCTATCGCATCTGGAGACGTGGGTGCATCCAATTCCTCATTAACATACATTATTAACGAAGGTTCGGTATTCTAGTCTGCAGAAATATATGGCTCACTGGAATATGTGTACGCAACTTTGCTGCATCTTTTAATCTGCTTATGCATCTCACACTAGGCTGCATTAACACTGGCACACTTCGGTGAGTCTAAACTGCCATAATTGACGTCACATTAACCTCATGATGCCATTGATGGGTCGAATATAAGTTGTCTCGCTGAGTGCGTAACTCCTCTCCTGCAGCACGAGGCAAAAACTTGACATGATATACAGGATTACCTATTGAGGGGTTTGTCATGGCGCTAAGAGCTGCTCTCACTTCTGTATCTTTGTGCCAACTGACGGAATTGAAGATTCATCATATACAGCGCCTATGACCTCGAGACCAAGTTGAAGGTGCGTACACCTGTGACTATTGCCTGGAGAAACCTCACAATCTTTCTCTATAGTGGGTTGGCACAACCGGGCTGTCCATTTCCCTTGCGGCAAACGTGTTCATCTCTAGTGCCATGGCTTTTTGTCTTAGGCAGCAGCGCACCGGGTTTCGCAAGTGAGCTTTTTCAATCAATCCATCGACAGAAATTAGAATTTATTTAGGTCGGACCATATTATCACGAAGCTCGTGATCTTGACGCTTACAACGGGAGCCTTGCCCTCGTGCGTTACACTTTGTACAATTCTACCCATATCATCTTAAACACATCTTCTCTAGTTCGTTCGAGTTAGCAGAACTCATCGCAGTAAGTAACTTTGTGACGATGCCAGTCTAGCGCGATCAAACTGGCTCCCTACTTCACAGTACAACGTCGCACCCACTTCGTGGTACGACCTCTTCTTCTCTTTCACCAAAAGCAAGTGTACGTGCACACCTATACATCCTCTGGATCGCCTGCTGAATACAAATATAGTGTACGTGCTTTCGCTGTTAGCAATGTGCGTTGGTTCTTCTGTAATGATCCGATCGTTCACGAGTTTTCTACTGACGGAATGTAGACTTAACATGAGGGCCTTGATAAGCAACGACAGTAACAACATCGTTCCGGATCAGATCAATTCAATCCCATTGACAGATCTCGGAATCCAGAGGTCTGACAAAGCCCTGCCCGCGGTGAATATCCTCGTGACACAATCGGTCGAAAGTGTGAGTCTCTTGATGCATAATCTCTGCGAGCCTTCTGAAAAGCTCCTATTCCTAGGACCACAATTTTGCAGCTAGTAAATTCGGGTCTTTGGAGGTACGTCTATATGTCCTGAGCTTTCCGTGGCTGACAGATCTTTTTCCAGGCCCATGTATGACTCGGAAGAAGGGCTAGGATTCGCCAGACAAGAATAAATGTAATTCTTAAGGATTTTTGAGTCTCCTAGGTAGTATGATGCCGCCCTCTTGAACTACCGCCAAAGGGCGCGATGCATGATTATCAACCAGAATGCGTGCAAATTGAAGAATGGGCTCGTTCTTCGCTCTTGACTTCGAAAAAGTCTTAAATAGCAAGAAAGATTCAATCCCCGCGTGGCAGAGTAACACGATAAACCTTCGGATCATCAGTCGAATGTCTGAGCCTCCTTGTACCATATCTTTCCGTTATCGACATTAGGATGCCCTCGACGACCACACACGGTCATAATGCATCGTAAATTGTCGACTGAAATGCTCCGCTCGCTACATAGATTCTGCATTATGCTTGCTACTATCACAGCCAATCCGCTGTAACCAGAGTTGTATCTTTCCTCACGAAATATTGATTGTCCTCTGAACGCGTTGCGCGCGGACGTGGCGGTCCGACTCCCGACGAATGA
>JANHOG010000555.1:0-14443 GCA_027627325.1 Phlebia brevispora
GTCGGTGTCGGCGTTGAGCGATTGCCAGTCCATGTCCATGACCTCCGGGCTGTGATCGTAGAACGCGGGGCTAAGACAGATGTCCTCGGAGCAGTCCATTGGCTCGTAGTAAGATATCTCAACGAAAGGAGCTAGTGGGGCGACCAGAGGTTCCAACATATGTGATCCCAATAGCTGTCCGCCGCGCAAGCGCATTCTCCATGCCATTGACATGCCCTCGGTGACCTCAAAGCTTGCAAACTTCTGAGAGATAACCTCCATACCGAGATCCAAAGGCGAGAAAATTGGGTCGATCAGTTCGTCCTCCTCGCTGCCGGCGCCGACCTTTTCTTGAGAACCCTGAAGACGAGCGACGCCGGGGGTGGGAGATAAAGGGCATTCCAGATCGTCGTCATCTAGATCGTCATCGGTCTCATCCTGGTCCACGTAGAGCGAGAAGAATCGCGACGCCGTAGATACTCGAGGTTGCACTGTCACCGTGGGCCTGCACGGTGTCGACAAAGTCAGATGTGGCAACTTAGAAACTTCCCGAGGCGACGGAGGAGGGCTAGGACCAAAGAGCTCAAGCCAGAGTTGCGAGTAATCTTCGGTGGAGGACGTCGGCTCAGGACATGGAGAAGGGCAGCTAAGGTCCCCTGTACTCTCAGCCGCGATAACAACTTCCGTTGAGATGGGGTGAGGCGCAACTGGAGAGGAGATCAGGAAGACATCGTCCTCTTCGGCAAATGTCACCTTCTTCGCCTTCCCCTTCACCGTGCTCCCCGACCGGAATTCGCAAAGCGTCCTTTCGTCCGCGTCGTCATCGGCTTCCCCTGACAACGTATCTTTGTCGCTAGACACCTGAAGACGCAACGTTAAAGCGCAACTCCATCGAAATCACGATTCACGTACACGCTTGTTAGGACGCCTCTTCAACTTCTTGAGAATGCTCTTGAGCTTACTCTTTGGTGGACTAGTATTATCGACAAGCGTGTCTTGACTACTGTTGTGCTCGCCGCAGTTGTAAAGAGTGCTAGACGAGTTTGCTTCCGACACGTCGGAATACTGAGGGGTACTGGCGATCTTGAACTTGTTCAGGACGGACTTAAAGGTGCGCTTGTAAGACTTGGCAATGGCGGCGGTGCCCTTCGGTGCTGTGATTCGTGTCATTCTCGATTGCTGAGGGCGTGATACAGTACAGAAGTAGTTATACAAGGATGAGCTGAAGTGCCAAAGAGTGCAGAATGTTGGTGGTCGTGCTGCAAAGATGGGGGCGGGAAAAAACAGCGTGGAGGAGTCCGTTATTCTAACAAGCGTTTCTTAAACCACCACCTGCGGAGTTTCAAACACGCGACGCGTGGATCGTCGTTTAAACAAACGCTTGATTCACGTGATCGCGTTTGACGCTCATATTGAACGCCCGAGTCAAGCGCCTATAGTGGGTAGCACTGTACCAGGCTGGTGCACGGCAACTTCGGTGTCTACGCGTCGTATGACCCACTACTTGCGGCCGTTGTAGATGGTGTAGTATCCGGATAAGCAAAAGTATCCAAAACATCCACGTCTTCTGTCTCCAGACAGCCATCTTCGAAGCGCATCGTGGCCATGGTATTGTCAGCGGACAGACCGGTGGGATATTGAGGAACAGCCAATCGACGCAAGTTGAGGAGAATGTGGGATCCCTGAAGTCAGGGAGGTTAGTACGCAAACGTAGATATATAGCCGTCTACGCGTACTGCAAATGATAATGTGCTTAATCCCCACCTGAAAAGGTGGCATGAGTTATATGATCAGACTCGCTCGTGAAGATACGCTTACGGATATCCCATCCCGGCAAGCGGATTATCAATTAACTTGTACATTAGCATGTTCAGAAGGAGAGCGACTGAGTTATATTGCTCAGCTGGGGGCTCGACTCGATCAAAGCAACACACACCAAATATCATTGCAAACGCCCACGTTCCGTCTCGGACGAAGACATGGATGATAGTGTTTGCTCTGTATTCCTTTCGGATACTCCTGAAGAACACCGCCAAAGTTAAAATGAACAAGAATGTCTCAAAAATCAGCGATGCCATCCTGCAAGGACGCTCTATATCAAGACTGTATCAGAAAATAGCACATGAACGCACCAGTAGGCGGCATAGAAGGAAGGTGCAGACAGAACGTAACAGTGTCCCTCGAATGTTATCTTCGGTAACGAGACTGCTAGTGCGGAAATCATGACGGCTATTTCGACAGCGAAGAGGATCACGATCGTCCAGAGTATCACTTTATTGCGATTGTAAAGGATATACACTGGACCAAGTACGTCAGCGATGAGGAAGAACGCGGTGGTTTGATCTGCAGATAACTCTATACTTACAGCGCATTACAAGGATCACCTCCACAACAATGGTAACGATCTCCATGAAAACCAACTGATCTACGACCCATCCTAGACATCCGGCCGAAGAGAAATGAATGGGCATGTTCATTGTCGCAGTGGCCCTAGCACTTTTCAGCTTCATTGTATCGCGCTTGAAACTTGAAGGAACATACCCCATGTTGAAAATAGGTAGATAACGTACTATTATATACGCTACTTTTACCCATGACTTGGGACGTCTATATATGATGATGAATGTTATACGTTAAAGCTCGTGGGTACACTAGAGTGGCTCACTGCCATATACACTCCATCTGGTCTTGTTATCAGTGAACATTCCATCGAACAATGAAGCATTGCACGTACCTCGGCATCCCAATGTATGATCGTGTCCCATGCCATCCATGTTAGCGCTGCTGCTGAAAGGACAACACACCTTTGATAACGATTCTTTCAAACTGTGAGCTTCGCATATTACTCACTAGCTGCCCATGAAACTGCTTGCCTGTCCGACAGTATAGCATCTTGTGAGGCCATGGGTGGAGAGCGTATAGTGCGCAGGGAGTCATGTGGTACTTTAGGACGGTCTCTATATACCGATTTCCTGAAACTGTGGCGTTAAGAAAAGCTCTGCATCATGGGAGGATAAACTTGAGAAGATGGTGGTTTCTTCCAAAACCCTCTATCTCAACTTAACGGCACCGCCCTCGCGTGAGAATGGTACTGTGCATGAGCGGGTACGAGCGCAGTCTTCGTTACTATGCCATCGGATCGGAGAGCATGACAGATTAATGCAGTTGCTCACTGCATTCGGTATCGTTCATCGCTTCTCAGCAGCATAGAATACCACCGATGTGCGACCAAGCATCGGAAGATATCAACTTCGGGACCCAAAATCGGCGCTGGCTGCGGGCTTGAACACGTGGAGGCGCGAGGATCATCGGAACATTGGTCTAAGTGAACGAAATCTGTGTCTCAAGTATTTGGACCGGTAGCGGTCTGGGGCAAACATCATAGGGCATACATCTTGCATATAGCGAACAGCTGAAAAATGCTTTCACAGCACTTGGGTACAGGTGGCAAGTAACAGAAAACATACATAAATGTCACTCACTACATCATTTACACTGGCCGCTTTCTTTCGATATTCGTTGTCCAAGAGAGGGAACGATAGCTGTGGTTCACGAAGATCAGGAGGTCCAGCTCGCACTTTGCGGCTGTCTTGAGAATGTAAGAAGGCGGTGCGATCTCCACATGCATCAGTCCACACTCTTTGGCCGCGCTAACCCGCGTCAATTTGACGGTGCCTGATAATAGAAGCAAAGCGCTCAAGCTAGCGAGGCTGGGCGGCATCGCAGATCCTCAAAGATATCCAAAAAATACTGAAACACCGCTGGATTAACTAACGATACAAAACATAACAATCAAGGAACGTTTAAAGATAGAACGGTATACCATAGATAACCGGTGCAGCACCAGTCAGATATTTCAGCTTGCATGCTTTCCGCGACTGACCAAGAGCTGCGACAATAGAGGTTTCGCCCGCAGCCTCGTGCTCTTGCCAGCAGGAGACGTGATCAGCATTCAACGTCATTTTGTCGAACACAGACTGGGCAAACTTGTCGATGTCACGATCTGTCACGTCCCAGAGATTGGCGACAAGCGTGGGGCTACGTGCAACGTGAGTATAATCTGTAACATCATGGATTGACAGCTTACCATCCAGCTAGCATGTAATTATGAGGCGTCCCTGTCCGATCAAAGTCGCCCATTTCCTTCAATGCTCCAGACGAGCATCCCCACAGCATAGTTGCCGCGCATCGAGGTAGGTGTCGTACCTTGCGAGAACGGATGTACTGTTCAGCGCCTCCGTGACCGAAATATCTATCAAATACATGTCAGCCTAAGACCAGCGACTGCACAGGTTTGAACGTACAAGACAAGATCCCTCCGACTCAGCGCGTCGGCAAATTGCTGCTCGCTTGGGGCGCGTCCTGTCACACCATCCCAGCCTACTGTCTTCATTCCCTTCAGCCAGTCCACGAAACGTCCTTCGGTGTTCTTAAGATCGCCGCTAGGATTCAAGGCGTAGAACACCTTGCGAGGGTCCACCATTACCCGGTCGACAACACCGTTAGAATTTGTTGGTGCCCCTTGCCTCCTAGCGTACTCCAATCGATCCAAGAGGAAGTCCATGCTCGGGATGCGGCTAACGCTACGACCTCGGAGAATGGGGATCGACTCCCATGGGATGCCCTGGACGTTCTTGTCCAAAATCAAGAACAAGTGTGGATCCTGCTCTGCAACCAGAGAGCTCTGAGCTTTGGATGAGAACTCCTCTAGCGCAGCACGGACATCAATGACTGCCTGGTCGACGTCGACTTCGGCAGTTGCCACCGGGACGCCGTGGAACTGATAAAGATCCAAAATGAAGTAGACCACATCTTCAAGCTCTTCGTCACGACATTGAGGAGAAAGCGAGGAGAAGCATTCCACCAGGGAGTCTTCCATCTGGACAAAGGTCTTCTGTCTCTTGTCCCGCAAGTGAATACTGCGCTCGAATATAGACTCGAGACTTGTACGAAATTCTGCCAGAAGTCCTACAGGAACGGTTCTCGGCGAGGAGAGAACAGCCTAAAAAGAATTAGAGCACGATATACGACGCAGAGAGAGCACGTACCTTAAATGCGCCTAGCCAACAGAACTCGATGTTCTCAAGCAATTCCTTCATTCGTTTGTCTAGAGCAATGCGATCGGCCCACCAAGCAGCCCGCCATTCGCGATCGTTCCGAACATGGGTTGCCTGTCTCGTGCCTTCATCGCTGAGCCGTATGATGTCCTGCAATTCCGCGAACGCATCATCAAAGCTTAACTGCTCCTCTTCTTCGTTTTCCCTCCGGCCCTTCAGTGGAATACAGACCACCAGAGGCTCCTGCTTCCAACGCTGTCGAGTCACAAACATCGTATGTTTATCCTCGGTTACACTGATATTGACCACGGTCCAGTTGGAAGGGAGTTCACTTCCCTGTGATTCCGAGAGCCGCATAGCGTCGCACGCATAAGCTTCGTACTTCTTCTTGACATAGTCCCAATAGGCTTTCGTCGATTTCTCGCCAAAGACATCCTCATCACTGTCCTCTGAGTCCGCAACGTCGAAGCGGAGTTTACCTCGAGACTTTCGAGGCGGCAGAGGGGACCCGTTGGACGTTATGAGCGGCCATTGCAGATCGTCATGGTCTACATCTGGGAACTTGTACCGAACTACTTCCAGCATTTCACGTCGCAGTGTTATCGCCATTGCGGAATCTTTAGAAGCCAATAAGTTGCCATAGTCGAGAAGCCACCTTCACAAATTTGGGGAAACTTACCTAGCAGCCCAGCGGCGATGAGGGGTCCTTCTATACTTGTCTTGCCCAGTGAGACTTGGAAGGCTCGGATCAAAGCTAGTGAAACGGCCGCGTCTCTGACGTGGAAGACCCTCCCCCGGCGAGCGACCAAGGTGAGATCGGACCAGAACAACTTCTCTGCGTTTGCTAAGACGTCCAGGATCTCGTGTCTACTAGCAGTCAATGAAGCTAACTCTTGGGACTTCCCCATAGGCATCGTGATAGCTAAGAAAACTGGTCAGCAGCAAACGACGTCGACGTGAAGCATACTCACTGGACTCGGTCAGAGAGCTTAAAAACATATCCGCCTGGAATCGAGAATAGACATTATCTAAGGAGAGCTTAGCCAGCAGTGCATCCTGTTCCGCCTGTATAACATAATACACTCAGCACCGATGGTAAACACACAGTTCACGAATTTACCTGAGACTCAGGATTGGCAGTAATAGCACGGAAGCGTTCAAGCAGCGACTGGTACTCCTCGCCCTCACCATGCAGGAGCCATACTATCCCATGGATTAGACCTAGAAAGACAAATAGGTAGGTAAGATGGAAGACGTACTATTTTGACGGAGGATTGCAATCAATGTCTCTGGCGCCATAGCTTCCTGTATCATTTGTGGTGCAGCACCTAATGATTTCCTAGGTCTACTTTTTGTTAGTCCCGACGAGACCTTGGAAGCAGAACAGCCATACCCTGAACTCCCATCCAGAGACACGAACAAGTTATCGAGTTCTTCCAAAGTTGACATAGCTTCCGCATAAAGCTGCTGTGCTCCCTTCTCGTCAGCACTGCGCCGGCTATGTTCTGCAAGCAAGCGGCGGATCTCGGCAGCGTCAGGCCCAGCTGTATGTGCTGCTAGCGCCGCCGCCTTCGTCAAAGAAGCATGACTCTCCTCCAAGGAACCAATATGAAGCTGGAGCTCTCCGATACGCGCAAGTGCACGACTAGCCATGGCAGGAGCGTCTAGGGATTCGGCAAGCTCCTTAGCCTGCTGTGCAAAATATTCTGCCTCACGAGGAGATCCCCGAGCTAAGTATGCTTGAACTAGAGCAAACAAGATTCCTAGCAAGCCTTCCGCTATCCGCCACTCCAGTCCGTTGACAGCAGGCGGCCTTTGAAGCGTTTTTGTAGGCGGCGGAGCTTCCTCGTGACTGTCCACCTTTCCGTTTATTGATGCTTTGGCCTCGTCGGTCAAGAAGGGGTTATCGGACTCATCTGAACCTTTCGCCTTCGGTGGAGGCGGAACCAAACGCGAGAGCGTATCGAGAGCTCTGTTCCATAGTCGAAGAGATTGTAGGAGGCCATCAATGGAAGTTGCAGGTTCATCCTACATGTACAATCAAGATATCTGACTGAACAGCACGGATTCAAGCTCACTCACCCGAGAGTACTGGATATTTGCGAAGGTGCTGGCCGCGATAGCGCCTCGTTCCAGGGCAGACAAACGAGCTGTGATGCGTTGTACGGTGCTCACGCCTTTCTCTGATTCCGGAAGGCTATCAGCTAAACTGGACGCCTCACAATACGCAGTGGAGCTGTTGACGAGTCAGTAACATAAAGAACATAAACAGCGTTGCCAGGTTAACGGACCTTTTCAAAATATTCCCGGTGACAGCCAAAGATTCCGAGTATCTAAGAAGATACAAAACACGCGTCTCCTCGGATAGCGGAAGGCCCTTCACCATATTCAATGTATGCTTGTAGACGTTGGCGCCCTTCTCCGTCTTTCCCAGTTTGACGTATTCATGGGCAAGATCAACCGAGATTTTGACAAAATCTACATCATTGTGAAGAGAAGCGATACTTAGTAGAGGACGAAGCAGCTTACCGTCGGGTCTCGCCTGAACCAACCGCTCACATATGCGCCTCGCTTGGAGCAGCAGACGTACTTTGGTTATCACCTGTCCTAGCAGACCCAGCAGCTGCGCGGTTGCACCTAACACAGAGTTAATTGGGACGCATACGCTTGACCAGGTGGTGATACTCACGTAGAAGATCGACCAATTGGGGCATTCCGTCAAATTCTGAGCCTTGGGGCGCCCGCTCAAGATCTGACTTGGCTACTGGGGTAGCCAGATGGCTATGGGCAGCAACGCTCCTCGCTAAACCAATGGGACGATAAGGTTCAAGAAGCCGGAAATTATATGTCAGGGGATACGCACATGTCTTTCGCCTTGGTGTGACAGGAGCTGCAACCGGAGCCGCCTTGACGGTCCTTGTCCTCGTTCGGCCCACTGCGCGATTTGTGCTCGCCTGGACCTTTGTGGAGGGCTTCCTCCCGCCACGAGCGAGAGGAGGAGATTCCTTGGCAACGGATGTACGAGGCTCTGCAGACGCGAGAGACTTTAAGATACTACATGCATCATCCGCGTAAGACACAACTCGGGAGAAAAGGGAAGTCTGAGCGCTGTGATGCGCTAACAGTGCGAGCCAAAGCTTGAGCATCGCATGGTAATATGGCTGAGAACGCCCCAGGTGCTCGTCCCAATGCAAGGTCTAGAGAGCGAGCAGATCAGTATGGCTCCAACACACTTCGCTCTGAAATACGAACCTCTGTGGTCAATAACTTGTCCGCCTGAGCCGCGATATCGCGGATATGCAATTTGTCAATTGGACTAGCGCCCAAATTCTCTGGTGTATGGTACGCCATCTCCAAGATCTTAAGCATGACGCGCGCTCTGCGAATGGGCATGTGAATGGCCTCGTAGATCTCGAGAAGAGCAGAGAGGAACAAATCCATCGCCTTCCTGATATCCGGTTTCCATTTGCTACCCTCCAAGGTTTCAAGTTGCCTTTCCAGCAAGGCACCTAGGACAGTGCTTTGGACTTGGGTGGCATGCCTGGTGTCATGACCAACAAATACGGCCTTTAGGTGGGTTGCCAATGAGACGGCATTGGGCTCCAAGTAAAGGTCGCACAGCCCGCCATACGTGAGACGATCGACAATTCCGCCGAGGTGCTTTAACTGAGGAGAGTAGAAGAGCGAGGTAGCATCAGATTTGGATGCCAGCTCCACGAAGTCGTAGCGGTGAAACGGGAACGCTTTGACACAATTGACGAAAGACTGAAATGCTTGCTGGAAAGGGTATAGGCAACGTTAACAAACTGAATATGGCATATTTGTTCTGAAAATTGTACCTTGCGATCTTCAGTTTTCGAGTGACAGACTCCCAATATTTCCCATCGTCTCCATAACTGATCTTCTAGTTGTCCCCAAGAGTCGTCCGACTTCTCGGTCGAGCTGTGACCACCCTCCCGAACGCCGGCAACGCGATACATCTTCAATGCTAGCTCCCCCAAGGCACATGATCTATTCAAGAAGCGAACAGCGAAGTCGTATCGTGTTGCATGGTAAAGAGTAGCCGCGAGATTGTGGTATGCACCGGAAATGCATCTGATGAAGTTTGCATGCGAAAGAACGTCTTCGCCTTGAGAATCCGTAGGAACTAGCGATGCGCTCCGCGAAAGATAATCGTAAGCTTCTGTGAATGTCGAAGTGTTTGAGATTTGGAGAGTCGCCCGAGCGAGGGCGAATAGAGAATCAAGGGTTGCCGTCAGAAGGTCACGATGAGGAACCTGCGCGTTCACATCAGTAACTGAATCTTGAAACGAAGGAGGAACGCTGACAGTCAGAATCACATTCTCTAGGACGTCCACACCCTTCTTTAGAATCGCGATGACTTGCAACCGTCTGCACGAAGTCTGTGACGAGCGTTGTGAAGACGATGGTAGTGCTTCAAGGACTTTGACTGCTGCTCGTCTGAGTCGCTCGAGGGATCTTTTGACCTTATCCGCATGTCTACGTTCATCTTCCTCGCTGTGTCTGCTTGAGTCGCTTGCATACGAAACCTGCAGATAGCGAGTGCATCGTCCCATGACACCCAGAGTCTCTTCGAGACAGCACGATTCTTCCCCTGTATATACGCGTCAGTTTCAATAGTGAGTAGAGGAGTCGTCGGCTTACGGGCATGTGCACTGTCCGCTTGCTCTAGGAGCGTTGTGGCTTCGGAGAACAGCGCATATAATTGCGCTGATTCAATGGTGTCTCCCGAGCCATCGCCGCGTCCATTTTGACTCCGACTGCGGTTGGTGGCATCCTGCGGGAGGCCAGTTGGGGTAGTCGGTGTATCCGAGGCTACAATCACCTTGTCGACGTCAAGTTTCTGCATAAGGCCACGAATCCGTTCCAGAGTGTGCAAATCATTGGCCTGAAGAAAAGAACAGATTGAGATAGTGTTGTTCCCTCCGAGTCAAGAAACTCACCCGTTTCGCGAAAGACGTCCAGTATTCGCAGAATGTGATGAATCCTCGTCCAGCCAAGAATATCTCATGGTCGGATCGCTGACCGGCGCAGTCTATGAGTTCCGTGAATGTCCTGGAGACAGTTTCTACGACACACGACATATTTTCTGGGTCTCGTGCTTCATCCGAAGTATGTGAATGTGGGTTTACATCCTTCACATACGAGGCCGCAAACTTGACGGTTTGGCTCCAAAAAGTACTCGGCGCAAGAACGCCTGTGGAAGTATGCGCGAGACAAAGTAGACCATAAGCGCGAATGCGGTAGACCTTGGCTGCAGCATGTATAGCATTGTCGTACAGCTGGGAAGACTTCGTGAGTGCAGTGTATGCGCGAGTCAATATGGAGTCTAGATGCTTAGGAGGAAGGTTTTGAAGATGTGGGATCCAAGAGACAAGGGTGTTAGTCTTGTACAGAGCGTCACAGAAGCCTTCGAGGTCGTCTGGCGACCTATCAGAGGTATCGTTGAAGAGGGTATACGAGAGGATAGTCAATGCTTGCAGAAGATGTGTCGAAAGTAGTGTGAGAAGGACTTCGTTGCAGTCCTGCGGAGACTGAGGGAAGGGTAGACACAGTAGTCGCAGTATGTTGGAGGTAGATGCCAGAATAGTTCCCGTGTCGTGGTAATATAACGCGACGACAGAGTTATATGCGTCGCCTAGGGCTTCTGAAGCGCAGTCGTACTTTGAAGAGGTCAGTGATCCAGCCGCGACTATGGGGTCAAGACACGTACCATTTCCAGAGTAATCAATTTGCTGAAGAGACTACTTGCTGCGCGTTCAACGTCCAGGTTACTGGGTTTCAGTTTCCGCAGGACTTGCAACGCATGCCGTGCGGTGGCAAAGTATTCCGTTACAGACGCTGCTGTGTGAACTGAACTTGGAGCCTTCGACGTCTTACGCACAGTAGTAGCCGCAGACGTGGCATCTTTGGACCTTGTCCATCCGGACTCTATGACGTTACTAAGACGCCTCGAAGCAGCGTTAACTGTGCGCATGGCCTCCAAACACTGCTCTTCTTCGGACTTCGGCGATAGCGTGAGTTTGGTCGTGAGCTCGGAGACCAGCGACTCGGAAACATCTCGTGCGCGCAAGTTACTCTGATTCCTCGGTCTCCGAGCGATTTCCGGTTTGGAAGAAGCTTCTCCTCTCTCCTTTCCTGCAGTACCATCATCTTGAGTTAACGACCTAAATTCTTCCTCCTTTCGAGCTGCGGGCCGTGTGACCCGAGCAGCAGTGTGCCCTCTCCGCTTGCCCTTGTCAGCAATAGTTAGCCTCTCGTTAAGATCATTCGCCAATTCGTCTGCTTCGCCTTGTATTGCCTCAGCTGCAGGTTTAGTTCTGGTATGCGATGCCTTTCTCGTAGGGATGCGCGTGGCCGTCGTCCTCTTCGATTCTGCTGCTGGCTTATTTGTAGCAGCACGCGTAGAAGCCTGTCGTTTCGGGGGCATGCCGGTGAGTATGAGAGAGGTTTGAGTTGGTTGAGAAATGAGCAGAAAGAGAAATGAACCGCGGGCCTTAGCCCGCGACGCGTCGAGTCTTTGATGGAAAAAGTGGCACGTGACCGCACACTTCAGGCGCTCACACGAACGCTCGAGGACGGCCCGCGCCACCTTGCTGAAGCCGCCAATTCAAGATTTTTAACCGCAACTGATCTGCACAACTGTGAGCGGCCTCTGTGACTCACGCACTGCGCTGCTATATATTCCGGCAATACACAAGTGGAATACAAGGCAGTATCCTATGAAGGCTATCGAAGATCTGACATACTGTAAGGATCCCAACTTGAAGTACGTTGTATGAATGCCACTGATCTAGGAACTCGAGCTGTACGGGATGATGGTGCTGGCGGTGCACAAGACCTGAAAGGCCGATTAGTCTCTACCCCTCGGTAAAGCGGTCAAATGTACGCTACCTCTCCGACGACAATGTTAGTGCAAAGAGAGTCAATATTCGGGTTATTGGCCAACAGCGTGCTCAAGGGAATATCGGCCTCGTCGGCGATGGTGTCACAGATGTCGCCAGACTGCACGACTGTCGTAGTTGTGCAGTCTTGACCGGTGACTCCCAAACACAGCTCCTACCAGGATTTAGCCTAGTCGGCACCGATGAATATCGTGCGAATCGTACCTCTCCAACGAAAAGGTTTGTGCACTGGGCGTTGATAACGGGGTTCACGAACGCGAGCTGAAAAATTATGTGTAGTATTAGCTGCATTCAGAGGAACCTATGAAGCGTGCATACGTGGAGACGTTGTTGGCCGCGGATATGTCAATGCAGATGTCACCGGCTTTTACGGTGTAGTCGCGAGCGCAATTGGCGGGCAATTGGGCGAGCACTATACAAATACACGGTCATAAATAGTGAAATTAATTTCGTCAAGATGGGTTATCACCTTGCGACACGGCGACGAAGAGGGTCAACGCAGCGATTTGGACGCGAGAGAACATGGTGTTTAGCACTAAGGACTGGACACCGTAAGATGCTGCTGTTAATGGGTTCATGCATCCCTTATATACCCATTTTTCTCGTATTTAGGCTACAAACGTTGCTGCCCTCATGAGGGCCGTATGAGAATTGGATCACCGGTACATGAACTATTTTGACAGGTACCGTCGCCGTGAGTGAATTGACCTCTACACAGCGAGGGCAGGGACTTCATCTACATGATTGCTTGCGACGCTAATACCGTATCCCACAATTCTTCGGCATCGGATGAATGTGTCTCGTGACAGGATCAAGACGAACGCGGCACCCTTGCCCCCCAGATAATTTCCTCTTTGCCCAGGTCGTGATACGGAATGAGCAATCTCGATGGCCCAGCCATTGTATGTCCGAGTCTACCCGCTTGCAAGCGTCCACGCTCGGAATTGATACATTTACCTAGAGCATGGGGTGGTACAGCGGTCAGTTGAAGGCTAAAATCACAACTAGCCTGTTTGAAGCAGCTTTCGCGTAATAATCAGCAGTTTCGAGTAGATTCTTTGCACATAAGGACAAGCTTTGCGAATCTTTGTCGCCGCAACTACATATTTATTTCTCCACCATTAGAATACAAGGTTTGATGCCGTCTTCAAGAATCCATGCAATATCGAGAACAGCCGGTGCCAATCAATGCCGATGCGAAGATTGCTGAATATGCCGGTCATTGGGGCTGAACTTAGTACGGGATGATCGTAGAGGCGGTGCATAAGACCTGGAAGCCCGATCAGTAAACGAAGATAGTGAGTCATGAGATGAGGCTCACCTCGCCAACGACGATATTGGTGCAATCGGGGTTGACATTCGGGTTGTTATCCAATAGCGTGCTCAAGTCAATACCAGCTTCGTCTGCGATCTCTGCGCAGAAGTCGCCAGACTGGATGACCGTGGTGTTCGTGCAATCTTGACCGGTGATTCCCAAGCAGAGGATCTAGCAAAACATGAGCATGATGTGCGTTGTTGGTGCGCAAAACATACCTCTCCCGCGAAGAGGTTTGAACAATCAGCGTTAATACCGGGGTTCACGAAAGCGAGCTGGAAGCTATTTTCCGGGCTTAGCCTTATGATAGAAAAATCGGGCGGGCCACCTACGTGGACACATTCTGAGCCGCAGAGATACTGTTACAGGTGTCACCGAGAGCAACGGTATAGGTCCGATCGCAGCCAGCAGGGATCTGTGCGAGCACTGTGAAAGGATTCAATTGGAAAGTGGGGAAAGAAGTAGCCGTGATATATGCTCACCTTGCGCCAATGAGGCGAAGAGAGTCAATCCAGCGAGGGAAACGCGAGAGAACATGGCGAATAATAGCACTGGGGATTGAGACTGCAAGATGCTGCTGTTCAAGTACCTCCTTCATCCCTTTATATAGTGTTCCAGGGACTTGTGCAACACATGTACACATTCCTCCCTTTCACCTCACGAACTGCATTAGGATAAGATGACTTGTGCGGAGAACACACAGATAAACTACCGCAGGCGAAGGGACAAATAATGATTGCTTGATTGTCTATGTAGTGTCTCCATACTTGCTATGACACTTCGAAAGAGCGTGTTTCGCCACAGGTGACGACGAACGTGGTATCCTTGGAACCCTAGTCGGAACAAAAGTAATCAAATTTCCTCATACGGTCATTATGCGGTGCATACAATACCGGTGACTGAGTCAGTCATCATGCTGGTATTCTCACAGGGTATTCATTCATCGTCCACAGCAGGTCTCGAGCGTATTCTTACGTATTTGTTGATAGCATATGGGGCGTAGTACGGCAAAAAGATGGATTCGTGATTAGGAGCAGCCCGCCGCGCTTGGCGGACATTTCGTGTCGAATCAGAGGTGGACATTCAAGTGATTCGGGCAGCGAGAGCCGCGCTGTCAATGAGGTAGGTGTTGAAGCAAGCGTCGGCTGCAGCGGGCGTCATAGCGG
>JANHOG010000556.1:0-14439 GCA_027627325.1 Phlebia brevispora
CAGCCCTCCTACGGCGCGGAGCGGTAGCTCATCGGCGGTGACAACGTCGACTCGCCGGCACAGCCCACTTGAGTCATCTTCAACAGCTGAACCAACGCCTGCTGCAGCGGTGCTCATGTCCAGTTTGGACTCTCAAGAGACACTTCGCGCTGTCGACCCTTCACCTACTCCATTGTCTAGACATGGAAGCCTTACAAACCATCACGAGCGTACTAGGGCTTTACCTCCTCTATCTATTCCACCGTCACTCCCCACGCTTCCGTCTGAGTCTTTGCTACGGCGGACCACGTCCGCGCTTGACAGGACCGATCGCAAGAAGTTCTCCACGAGCTCTAATATCACCGTACGTGGTGAGTCATCTACGTTGCCACCCGTCCTCAAGCCTCCAAATACCACTACCGCGGTTACTACCGCTCCTGTCTTCCATGACAGCCCCATCGAATCCGGATCTGCAATCAGCAGAACAAACTCCAGTGGATCGGCGCACACCAACGGCGTGACCTTCTCACGGCCAGCCTCTATCTCTGTATCCGCCCTTAGTGGGCTGCAACAGCAGCATGAGTCCAAAGCGAGGCATCGCATACTGGCTTCCAATGCTGTTGAGAGTCCAAGTCCTGTTTCAGTGCGGTCGCCCATGTCTGGCTCTGAGACCGAGCGGCCGCGTACGATTGCCAGCCGAGTACGGACTTCTTTGGATCGGAGTGCGATGGAGGACAGTACCAATCACAGTCGTGCCTCAACTCTCACCTCCACAAGACGAACACGCAGCAGGACCGTTACGTCCGTCACCGAGATCTTCGCACACGCTAAAGATTAGAGGTAACGCTGGATGCAATCCTTACATGGGGTACGTTACTTTGTCTCATACTATGATCTCGCTCTGACATCATTGTAGACTGTAGACCAGTCCTTTCCCCTCTCTATGGCTATGGCAAGATACCCATGCCACGCTCTCGCTACGATTGTCGCATGATCACCTCTGTTCCCATGGACGTATTTGCATGGTCGCATGTTTTCTTTTGGTCTCTCAGGTTCCTTTCTAGGGCTCCCGCAAAATCATCTGCGAGGGTACTGTACATAGATCCGTTTCGTGTGTGTGTTATATTGACCGTGTGTCTTCTCTGTGCCATCATCCTCTTCCTTATTCTCGCTCTCACTGTTTCACTACCATTTTTATCTTCTAGCTTCTTGGTCCCTTTATGTAGCACGTAAGATCATGGCTCATGACGCACGCAGACGAATATGATCCACAAGTTACCCCAGAGTAGTTCTTGCTAATTATTAACTAGCATAGCAATGTAATGCAACTAGTGTTGCCGCGGGGCGAGGGAAAGGCGGCCCCGGGCCAAAATGAACGAGGTTCCCACGGTTCGAGGTAGAGCGAGGTGCAACTCGAGGCCCTCACTTCGCCTCGTTTCCCAGCTGTATAGTTGATCTCACGTTCATATATCATAACGTCCTTCCGGAATGGGTATGCCATCAGCGTGGAGACGCTAAAGCCTAGATGACTGCCGTAGACTGTAGCAACATCCGCTGATATTTGACGAAATTCAATGAGATTCAGCATATTATATGGGGACACTACGATGCTTGAGATAGCAAGATTCTAGTGTGTGGCAAGATTACGACTAGTGCATTTTTATTGGATTTGCCCGTGTACATTGCGCGGAGATATCAAGCAAGATCACGGACTGATGCAGTTGGTGCCGAAGCATCCCCATAAGAATCAACGCAGGTCGTAGGGTCTGTGCACGAGGAAGCATTGTGGACGAACGCTGATATATTCCTGATCCAACGCAAGTTTTCTGTGAAACTAGACGGTGAGTCACATTGTAAAGATTGCTTGCTGAGAAGGAATCCTGCACTACAAAATGTTCCGCGCGCAAGTCAACCATGTTGCCGAAGAGATTGACCATCTTTAAGGCATTGCATATATTTGCAGACCGCATACAGTCGTGTTCTCGAAGCCAGGTGTCTATTCATATGAAGCAGCTTCCCTTGCCTATTGTCCAGGAACGAGAGGAAGAGAGATGGAGATGTGCAAACTCACATGACATACACATTAGCACAGACTCAAAGCTTAGCACTGATAGAAGGTCCTTATAATTGTATCATGCAGATACCAGCGAAAATGCTATGATAATGCCTTCCGGCGACCAGAATTTCCTCTATTGATGAAAACTAGTTATTCAGCGAAAAATTCGAAACATGCTTAAGCAACGACTCACAAATTAGCCTTCCGCACTCATCTGTGAGCACGCTCTCCAACTATATCTATGCGTGAATCTCGAATAGCGAGACCAGAGACCGTAGTCCGACATCTAGGAACTGAACGTACCGCATAAGCGCTCTGAATGTAGGGCCGCCTCGCGGGGCGATCGAGGCGGCCTCACATCACCTCGCCGCCTCGTGAGGTGCTTATGTAATGAGGTGAGGCGAGGCGAACTTGGGGCGAACTCGACCTCACGGCAACACTAAATGCAACAGCAGTGTCTGTATCCTGTATTTCGCGTGATACCCATATCAAAAGCATCATAGACCCTTACAATGTAACTAGGTGAGAAGTTCCGATTCCCCAGAAAGAATCGGTTAAGAGGTCGTTAGAGCGACCCCTACGATCACGTGACTTTCACCTGCATTCTGCCCATATTGGGAAGCGGCGCTTGTGCAGGTGTCGGCGCGCAGCATTACCCTACTGTGACATTGTACCTAGGCCTGTAGACTGTACTGGGCTGATGCTACGTTTAACATTGTGGATGAGTCACTTGGGGGAATCGGTTAAGACTGCGAAGCTTGCGTAGCTGACTTACACTAGTGAATCATTCCGGAGAAAGACCTTCGCTCGAAGCACGTGGAAAATAGGTGAGGATTGCTCGGAGAGCATTGCGTACGCCGCTCTCCTGCACTAATGTCAGAAAGTGCACACGAGAGTAAGCAAACTTAGCACTTACAGCGTTTATCTTCTGGCCCACTGCCGCCGCTCTCTCCTTCATAATACTAGGTGCGTCTCAGCGTGGGTGGCAGATCATCTTGAATGTAGATACTCACCGATCAGTGGTAGCTCTGGTGAGGGCTGCTGTCAGATCGCTGACTCTTAGACTCGACACTCGGGCACCAGCCTGAACGGATGAAGAGATAAACATATTTCGTCAGTGCAAAAGAACAGATGACGAACCCCAAGCTTCTGCACTCGCGACGCCCAAAAGTATTGATCGCCGAACCATGGTTTGATCAGTGTAGGTATTCCCGCTGCAGGACAAGGATCCGTATTAGCATGCGCTTCAAATGCAATATGTGTATGGCTTACCTCTAAGACTTGCTCCAGTAGTTCCGGCACCGCCATGATGCAATGCCGCATCAATTTGCGGGAATAGCCAGCTGATTTGTAAGGTGAGGAAATTCCTTCAACACCGTAGTAACAATGTCATGCACTTACTCATGTGGAACTTTATCGAGCTAAGCGAGGTCTCAGTACACAGCTGGACATCATTGTACTGGACGTACCATGTAACATTCTTCCGGGATGATTACCTCTGAGTCAGGTCTCGACGATTTGCTCATCCTGCTAGACCACCCTCTCGAGATGATGGCGCGAACTCCGCCTAGGGAATAACTGTGAGGATCCGGTGGAAGGACATGACAGATGGTGCGTACTTTTCACAACCGCCTCCACAATATGCTCCGTCATAGAACGCGGATCGGGTACCGTAATACTTCCGAAACCAATATAGACCAGCGGTTTACTGTCCAGCCTTGCTTTCTCCATAAATTGGATGAGAGATTGCGGAGGTGTCCAGTCAAGATCCGGATTATCCAAGAACCAGCTGAGATGTATCAGTCAGAAACACGGTGCCGCGACGCAAGATCATAAACTTACTATCCACAAATGATCTTACTGTCGCTCCAGTCAAGGGGCTTGGGTACAACAGCCTGCAGGAACACGCAAGCATTAGTAGAAGCTCCTACAGATGACGAGTGCACTTACCGAGGAGAAATTATACAAAATGGGTATCTTTGATTGAGCTACATGACTCATTAGGGTCGTACCGAGGCGTAAACTGTGCCGTCTCCAGCGATTGACCTGTGCAGAAGTCGCTGCCCAGAATATATTGTCGAATAATACATATCTATCATCAATGGTGAGGAATGGGAGGGACAGAGTGCACACTGCTACGTACGATATACTGTTGAATGTTGGAGTGTCTACAGGCGCACTCATGAAAGGGTGGGGAAACTCGACGGTCCTGACACAACAGTCAGATTGATGATTGCGGCCTCGAAGGTGAAGACATACTTAGTCCAAGGCATAGTAGACACGCGGAAATAGGGTATGTCTACGAAGCTGGTCAGGTCGTGAAACATTATAGAGAGTTCACATACTGAGTGCTTCGGCGATGTGCACGCCTGCCATCGCGTATGGACTCTCCAGGAGGATATCTGCATCCTTGCAGTTCTCCCACGCGTCGATGAGTACTACGACGTTGTGAGTCAAGGACTGGTAAATGATAGAGTTCGTGAACACTCACGTTGGTCGAGCCATTTCCGATACTGAGGTCAAAGTTGTAGATGAGAAAACACGCGACTTACACACTAATCACTCACGCTAGAAAGGGACGTTTTGAAAAATTGCGGAGAGAACATCTAAAGCAAGCATATATTCAGCGAAATCTGTACGATTTCGGCATAGATGACATACCTTGTTTTCCACACTTAGTTTCATCAGAGCGCCCGGATCACCACCCGCACTTCTATGCTGCAGCCCAAAACCTTCGATCCAGCCTTTGTACTCTTCATGCGTCACAATAGTGACTACATGCCCCTCCTTCTTCAACCCAAGCCCAAGTGCGATGTAGGGCTGCACGTCGCCCCGCGAGCCAATCGTGAGGCACACGAAGTGCTTCGCGGGAATGCGCAGGATGCAGTCCCCGGGAATATTCACGGGTTTGGGGAACTGCAACATCTGTCGCGGATCGATCGCACTGCGTACGCGGGAGAATGTGCGCGAGAGAGGCTTGAACAGGGCAGCGGATACGGGAGTTGCGGGGCCTGTGCTCGAAGTCGCAGATATGGGAGTACGTGGACGCTGGCGATCGCGCTCTGGGGAGCTTCGTGATGGTGAAGGCGAAAGGGACCTAGGGTATTTGGGTGAGATAGGGGATAGCGACCGTGCGGGAGAGTCAGACTCTGGAGTTAATGTCATCGACCTTGGTAGCTTAGGCGAGACGGGAGATATTGGGCGTAGGCGTTGCTGGTTAACGACGGTGTTAATGCGATCCACTGTTTCGTTGCGAGAGGCTTCCGTGCGGAATGAGAACCGCAGACTTGCTTGCCCTTCAAGCTCCAGGACAAGTCCGTGTCTGAGGCTCGGGAAGCTGCGCAACACCGTGCCCGAGGGTATAGCACGGTGCACAGTGCCTACGCGTAGACGATATTTCACGTCGTGCAGCGTGAGTGATTTGCTCCAGAAGCCGATCCATGCACGGGAGACGACGAGAAATCCCGTACATGCTAGGCCTATGCTGAGCGATGCACGAGTTACTATAGAAGAATAAGAACGGTTAAAGGATGGTGTTATATGTTGATTAAGACGCCGCATACACTCACCCCATACGTCGGGAGTATAGCCAATTGCGAGCCAATCGCACACGACCTGCTCTCTGCTCCTCGCGCCAAGATGGCCGTCCTCTTCCTCAGCTTCTTTCTCCTGCAAACTTACATCTCCCAACCCGAAATCTATCACGACCCTACTCGGCATAGACGAGTCTGGGTTGGTCTTCCGCCTCAGCTTGCTGGCCTTAAGCAACTCCTCCATCTCACCCCAATGGGCATCCAGGTAATGGAACGCTAGTTGGATAGACTGAGTTCCCTCTCGGTTCTCGTTTGTGCCGCTCGTTGTACTTTGTTTGTCTGAGGCATTGGCGCCAGTAGCCACGGTGAGCGTGATCATAGGAAGCGTCCCCGCGTGGACTTGGGTACTTTGCGAGATGATGGAATCGAAGGGAATGCCAATTCGCACACCAGTGACACCGTCGGGATCCGCAAGGAATTGGCGCATCCGACGTCGACAGAAGAACAAAGCCGCTGCAATGGCAAGCTCCATCATGCTCCATTCCTCAATACATTGTCATGCTAAGCATACCTTGGAGCTCGCGACGCCACTCCCGAGCAGACTCAATGTTATCAAACTCAAGATGGCAGTTCTTGATACCAGTTTTACCGTCCAGGCGAGATACAAGGAGGCGAGGATGCGCGGGATCCTCCTTCATCACTTCCAGAATGGAATTCACTTGCAGTCGTGACAAGGTGAGCGACGCATATACACAGTAATGACACCTTGCTCACGCATGATGCTCCTCCATGGACGAATGTGATCCTCTTCGCGCGCCGACGGGAATGAGCTCACGAAATCATGGGACAACTCCAACCAGACGCGTTTCTTTCTGTGAAGTCCTTTCCGGTGCACAAGAACAGGGCCTGCCTTGATGATATCATTCGATCTCGACAAATTTGGGTCGAACGTAGGCATCGACGCGTGAAACGCGATACGATGAGTCGTTACATGTATTACTCCCTATTCGCATGAGTACGATTGATCTGCATGGCCACATCTTTGAAACCGTACTTACAAGGATGACCACATCCTGGATGACCGCGCCGTCCTTGAAGAAGAGAAGCTTTTCCTCGCCTTCCGGGGCTAGCTGTCCAAACTCTTGCTCCAGAATATGGACTACCTGTTCCGGAGAGAGTGCCAACGATTCCGTTGACCCTCCAGGAGGCACCGTAGTCGCCGCAGTGGCAGTTGTCGCTTCGGTAGGTGTCTCTGTGGTACTCGGGGTTTGATGGCTCTCCGACGATCCTGATATGCTCGAAGACTCTTCCGATTCCGCTGTGATTGCCTCCGGCTCTTCAGTGAAGCGACCAGGTTTGAGGGAATCATCGTCGGGTGCAGTCCAGTCCGAATCCTCCACGGCGAGTTGTGCGAACCTCCCAGCCTCGACTTTCTCACAAGAGTTGAGGTCGTGCCCAACGAGGTCAGCGAAGCAGGAGGGTCTCCGTTGGCGCTTCTTGTACTCTGAGCAGCATTCAGCAATGACCTTCCCGTATTGCGCTGCATCACTGAAGAGAGCAGATATAGTAGACTGTTGCATGGGTTCGCGGTCGTCTTCACTTGGCCTCCATTGCTTTGTAGGTTTCTCGGCAGGCTCAGGAGGCGGGAATGCCGGCACATTTTGCACCGAGTCGTGAGCCATGCTACGTAATGCTCGCCCGGTGCGGTCGCAAGACAGGTTTATAGGATCGTTTTACTGTTGAAGTGAGTAGCAAGCATAACATAACATGGAGGTAGTGGATGATGGTCAAGGTTGCGGCGACGAAAAGGGTCCTGTACAGCCTTATGCAGTGCCATGTCAGTCAACACTGCTGCAGAGGGCCCCTCTTCTGCGCGAACCGGAGCCTTGTATCATTTGTTCGGGACTAAGACCGTGGGAATAACGCATTTCTGCCTTTTATGGGAATTCACATATTTGTTTTTACCCCAGCTTCTTGATGATTTCACGGTATGCTTCCCAGCCAAATTTTACTCGGGCCCGGCGTAAAACATCGCACAATTCGGAGGATGCTGCGCGGTGAGGCCGACATATAGAAGCTGGCGCGAGTTTGCCTACCTAGACTGGCTCCGACTCCCGCGGCGGCGAACGGCAACGGAGGGAATCAGCTGTGTCATTCACTACATGTAGCATACTGTCCTAGTGCATGGATGTTAAGTCTACAAGATGAGGTCCGCTTACATTGGAGTATCAGATTCGTGTCATATTCAATTAGCAAGGGAGCCTGTCCGAATCATGGTCAGCTCTTCCAGGAGCGTCTGTCGTCTGTATTCGAGCCGGATGTTGGGCACATTAGTCTGGAACACATCGTTAGGTTAATCATGCAGAGGGATCTAGAGAGGATTGCTGACTCACCTTATTGATGTCGTTACCTGCTGCTCCCGGTAGGAACCAATGCTGGCCTAGCCAGTGCCGCTTGACTTCCATTTCGAACCCGCTCTGAATCACAGAGTTCCGGGCAAGCTCTGCCAGAGAGCTTTGGGGGAACTTATAGATCTGTGATAAGAACAAATTATCGATACATGATCTCTTCCCCGTAGGTCAAGTACTTACATGAGCTGCAACGCTGTATTCCTCCAGAAGCGGTTCCTGCAGGCCCAGAACAACTAACCGTCAGAGAGCTGATACCCGCACGTAACGCTCAAAGCTACGCGCCTTTGTGAAGTGGAACTGTAAAGGATCGTCTGTACTCAAGCTCACGTTCAGTCCTATCTTGAAAAACTCCGGTAACGGATTGCGCTCGTAAGTCAAGAAAAGCGCGTTGTTACTCAGAGGGCTCATAGCCAGTCCGATCTGCTTCAGGTAGAACAGGTACTGCAGAGCAGGGACCTTGCGAAGCAGAATACCGTGAGAGATCGAGTGCGAGAGTAGATACGCGGATGTCAGGTGGTCAGTGTCGCCAGCCTCGCCGCAGTGTGGCCGCAGGACGAAAGTATCTTTCGCACAGAGTCAGAAATCTCACATTAGCCCGCTTGAAGACCTGAAGTTAGACTCACTGAAACCCCTCGCACGCCGCCACTGGTTCAAGCTTGCCATATTAGCAAACATGTAATATAACCTATTGCCAAAGGTCTTGTCATGTTATCCTCGCCATCAGCGCGAAGTGTGCTCACCAGTAGGAATAAGGCGGGGATTCCATTGCATCCCATAATCTTGGATACGGAAACTTCCTGTGGAACCTCTTTTCCGCCTTGGATTCATCATCGACGCTGTCAAAGCCAACCACCCGCTGCAAGAAGACGTGCAGCTCGGGGTGAGTCGTCGGGTCTCTGGTAACCTCAAAGAGAGGCTCGAAGATATCTGGCGATACCACCGGTGTTAGGTGCGACGACGGAACAGAAAAGTCGAAAAACACGCACTCTTGATGATGTCCTCAAAGGTCTTCACAGAGCCGTTCTTGCGATAAACATTATACAAACGAGGTATTTGGATGAGCCACCGAACGTTGTGCGAGTACAGCTTGTTGTGGACGACCCAGCGCGCGATCTTGTCCCACTCATCCGGGTCGCGCCCGTAGATACTGACGCGCCATTCACAGTTCTAGACGCAGGCGGAGACAGTCAAGGTTAAGCGCAATTGCATCTCCCACTGCACTGCGACACTGGAGAAGGGCGCTTACCTGGTATTTGCTCTGCTCCAAATCAGTCATGACCTCTGAATAGGATGTCAGCGTAGAATCGACAATACGCGGCTGTAAATTGATTGCAAAACTCGTCACCTACCCTTAGTCAGTTCTGCCAGATATCGCCCGTGGATGTAGTTGTCCGTCTTTAGGAAGATCTCACGAAGCCTAGACTCGCCGATCGGGTTGTACTTGAGGTTGAATTTGTCAAATCGGTGGAAGGAGTCTTGATGCGCGTGCATGTCGAGCGTATCGATGGAGAGATCATACGCAGTAAGATGGAGCGAATGGAACACCTCTTCTAGGGTTAGTTCCTTTCCGTCACGAAAGATGACTACATCCTGTGGATACGTAAAGTGAGTACGGAAATAAGCACTGTACACTCGTTGCCTGTGGCAGAAAACGCACATCGGGAGAATGCTTCATCTTCGACTTGATGAACCGGAGAAGGTGCTTCTGGTTCATGCTGCTCGAATGATGCACGTGGGTGTCCACCTTGCGGACATTATAGAAGTCACTAATGCGGCCGGGTAAGCGTCTCAAAGAACTGTGTCCACAGAGATGCCACACACCGGTGAGGAACTCGCTACAAAGACCTAGTTGAGCACTAGCCAAACGACAAGTATGAACACACATACCTTCATATCAGCCATCTCCTGATATTCATTTAGTAAGCCATACATGGTAAATTTGCTCGACAAATAACCGAGACGCCGGAAGGCGAAACTTTTCGTAGGACCGTCCGAGATGACGCCGAGAACGTACTCCAAATCGATGAAGTACTCTCGGATGTTAGGTATATTAAAACGAGGGGTCTTGCCTTCAGCTATCGAATTACGGACATCTTCAGCATCGATATGAACAGCACGAGGAAGGTCTCACCATCCACGTTCTCGTAAACTTGGTACACGCCCTTTTCATCGAGCTCGAACCCCCAAGGGTGTGGACCGGGTATCTCGCAGTTCTCGAAGACAAATCCTTCGTCGTCTTCAGCTGGCGTGTGCGGCACGACCTCCTTGTCTGTCCAGTGCCAGTGAGGAGGGGGAGGCTTGGGGTATATCTTCCAGGGTTTGAACACGTGCTCCTGCTCTGCAGCGACATGGACATCGACGTCAGGTCGCACACCTTCCACGTCGACGATTTTGTGATCTAACCCCACAAAATGACCGTCATGATCCTTGGGGTTGAATCCAAGGATATGTCCGCCTATCTCCATATACTTGTCTCGCAACTCGAGACACTTCCTGAACGCTTGAAAGATTGACGAGTATTCGGACAGAACAACGCCATCTATCGTAATGTCAGTCCGAGTTATCGCTCACAGAATAGACAAGACACTTGCCATGTATAACGCCGGGAATGTCAGCAATCGGTGGAGGGTGTACGGACACGTCTAACTCATTCTGAAGCGGGTGTACAGGCTCTGTGCGAGGGAAATCATGCACAGCTGGGAGCTTGAAGCTCGATGGAAGCGATCCAACTTCAGATTTCGTATCAGAAATAGGAAACGCAGTCAGGGGAGAGTTCATGAGAGAGATAGGCCTTGAACCATCTGCATCGGACGGTCTACGATGCGCATATTTCTTTTCCTCAATCTGACGCACGTCAGACGACGTATTTCGACAATCCGCAGTCCAGACACACCTGGTGAAGCGTGCGCTCGTCCTGGTATCCAAAGAACCCGTCTCTCCCTTGAGGAATGTGAAAGCCGTTTGGCGATTCGTCGCCGTTCTGCGGCGACGGTGTTCCAGACATAGGTGAAAGATGGGTTGGGCTCTCGCTATCGTTATCAACTGGTGCCATGGTGGGTGAAGGAACGAAAGTTCAGTCCGTCCTCTCAATGTCCTCTTAAAGAGAGAAAGGTGAAGTTTTGAGACAGGATGGGTTTGGCGCGCATGGTTGCACGCGTCTATATTACGGCGTGTCTCTCGAACTCGGTTCTCGGCCCGGCCCGTCCATCACCGCCATCACTGCGTCGCGATGGTCTATTTCGGGACCGAGGGCGCGGTGCGACATGCGTATGAGCCTGAACGTTAAACTCTCTTATTCTACCCAAAGTACAGCAGCATGTCTGTGGCGCAGCATGAGAACGTGTGTATCTAACGTACCTGCACTGTTGGTATTTTCTCAAACCGCTCACCAATCGGCCAATCGGTCAGCAGCTCTACTTGTCCGGCCACAGCTCCTGGAATCGCCGTCCTGAGTCCGCAATACGCCGTGCAAATGATAGAGCGTTCTATACATTGCACAAGGTATGATTATCTCTTTCGAGAAGCGGGTTAGATAACGAAGTTAAGTAGGGAGTATATTTTTAACCCTAGCTCAGCAGAGCTTCTCCCGTAGTGAGTGTTCGTTCTCGCCTTGCATCAACCTGTTTGGAGCGGAGTCAAATACAAGTTTTGATAGCGCAACTTGAAGGTCGTTATTGTCTTCAGCTTTCAATATTTAAATGAACACGTTATGAAAGACAGATCTAGGTGTCAACGGTAGGAGAACGTCCGTCGGGAACTTGACACTGATGCAACACGCCTGTGACGCTGGTAAGGGAACTCGAAGGATCGTTGGTGGTCCATAGCGTTCGAATGGATCATAAATTGTGAATGAATGTTTTCATTACAGTGCTACCTCCAAGCGTATTCCACGAGTGAGGGGCATGTTTCATCGGACGGCGCTCCAAGCCAATGACGTTCATCCTCAATGCGAATGCACAACCGCGGTGCGCCATGCCCACTCAAACTATCACCACGCTTTCTCACCGTTTCAGGAATCGATCTACAACCAAGTGTTACGAAAGGCGTGCGTACACGATGTTTTGCCCGCTGAAACGACCATCATTCATCCTTCCAAATCGGTAATAAGAAAGTGCTAATCCCGCCAGCTCCACTCAGCTCATTGCAGCAAATCAAAGATAATTTTGGCAGGGACAATCAAGTGCATCTTTAACCATATCCGGGTATACGATCAAGTAGACACCAACATCCCGCCATCCCGCCGATAGTATTATCAACGAGCTTTGTTGGGCGCTGACACCGCGCCCCACAAGTCTGCTGTGCTCAATGCTATTCAGCACGCTGATACTGTGGCCTACATATGTGGGACGGCGTGGTGTACGAGTGGCGGTTCGGAAGAAACAAGCGGAAATACAAAGTAACCGACAGGTCAAATTTCGAGGAAGCGTCACCGCCCCTAGGGCCGTGTGAACAACATGGCACTGGACGCACCGCGCTTCGACAATTGGTGCATGTCAAATCATATGTTTAGGGCGATCAAGAGGGTGAGAGTGTCTTGGAAGCGCTGCTGCATGGCGGTTGATTGTCGTTTAAACTCAAGTTTCAAATGCATCGGCCATATTGCTGCGACTTTCGTTAAAGCGAACCAGGTAGCGGCAGGAAGGCAATTTAAATCATGTGTTAAACGAGGAAACGTACCCACGATGTAGAAAACCAACGATCGCAGAACTGTGCATTCAGGAAATGCAAACGGTTTGTCAGATTGAATCCTAGCCACACTGTTCGTACTGCTAAAATTTTCTGTAGAGGTGATGAGATCGTCGCTGGGGTTGCGTGCTGGGTGCCAGAAGACGTGACACAGCAGTGGCAACTTCCTCGCTAGGTTCACGCGTTGATGCTCCTGGTGATTCGCTGACCGGAGGCAGTTGTCAGCCTGTTGCTGCGCGTTGAAGCTAAACCGCGAGACACAGGAGGCTTGCGTGGAGTCCAGACAGAATGGCAGCATCGTTCTCGGGCGGCGACAAGTCATGAAAGGCATATTCTCAAGATCACACTCGTGGTCGGAGAGCTGTTGATGCCACGAACTTTACGTTCGCCGAACAAACGAAGTGCCTGGGGGCCGCACCGCCTCGAGTGGGATTGAAGTTTGATGTTCCTGGACTACAGGGCTGGAGCGCAACCAGAGCGCAGGATCACGGACTTTTGCATGTTGTGATCGTTGCATTGTGGCCCTGCGTACGGCTCAGCGGCAAGTCTAGAACAAAACAGGGCACGGAAACTCACCCTATGATTGGCAGCGGTTAGAGGGAATAAGAATCCTCTCTCGTGTGCTTGCACCTGCCGTATTTCCGCACGCGTGACTAACAGGGTTAGGAAGCCTCACGTTCGTGTTCGACGATTTGATTCATACCCCTTACCTTCTCCATGCTCTATCGATTGCCCTTACCGTCGTTTTTACGTCCATACATCGTCTGTTCGTTCAACCGACGAAATTAGCACGAATACTCCGCTCTGAGGAACGGAGGACTAGCCAAGATCAGGTGGCTTCCCAGACGCACCACGACGATACCTCCCGAGCCGCAAAAAATTCACCGCCCAGCATGCTGCGACTAGCTACTCCATCGCACTTACCAACCGACCCGGACAGGCCCCACTCGATAGATGGACTAGAAGGAAGGAGCTCTGTGAGTGTCCCCAATAATCGCTTACCGGGCGACCCTTCCCGACGTGTGTCGTCCGGTGTACGAGCTCCACGCATTCTCCTCTACCACGCCCCTTCCTCAAGGCATACGACAGCAATTCAATCGCGGTGAACAGCCGCCTCTGTCGCAAGCGACTGCGTACCGAATCTGATACGACTGCCCTGCCACCTCCACTTGCGCCACTCCCCCCCGTTTACGGATGAGTGCCCTTGTTGATCCCCGAGGCAGCCCTTCCGCAGTGTGTTCACCCCCAGAGAAGCTCAGCCGCAGCGAGCGGGACGAGAACGATGGTGCGGCAAATGTGATTAGGATGGCTTTGACAAGCTCGGCGCAAGAGGTGCGTAAGCTCGTTGCCGGAAGACGACAGTATACAGGTGTGAACGGTGCCAATTCTATCATGCTAGGGCTACAAATGATTGCTTGCGAGATACGGACGATGTGAGCACTTAAAACAGCACGATACACGAGAATAAGTATTATAAACTTGAGAACAGTATTGACCTCAGAGCACTAACTACCCAGAGAGAGCTGAGAGATTGTGACTACCGGTACCCTATCCCAACCGACGATAAAAAAGGGTGTATCCAAAGAGCCAAGTCCCCTTTGCGTGTATGACAAGGCGACCTGGCGTGCCGTAAGATAGAATTAGTGAACACTTCGAGAGAAAGAAAAATGGAAACGATTGTGATGTGCAGAACCGATGCGATCCGTGTGTGTGTGCGTCGTGTTGYCCTGATTTTTGAGAGATCATTACGCGGCGTGGTCATGAGAGTCGTTAA
>JANHOG010000557.1:0-14405 GCA_027627325.1 Phlebia brevispora
TACCGCCGAAGGTTCAACTTGCCCAAAGTGTGCATGGTTGATGATGGACTGTCAAGATGCCGCCACCGCCACATTATTCCAACTTGAACTGCAACTTCGACGACCCCTAACGACCCTCACTCAGTGGACCCCATTCCACACGACACACCCCTCTCTTTTAGCCTCATGGACAACATGTACGATATCATACAAGACGCTTTGGACGACGTATGTCCTCTCACACGTCGCGTCGGAGATTCCCCTAAACCGCATCTTTGGCAGCTAACATCAATCCGATCGTCACTTTCTCGCAAAGGTCGCGCTTTGAACACTCTCGAACATCTCATCGCAGATATCTATGTACCGAAGACTCCAACTGCGCTTGCAGCGCTTCAAACATTCGTTTCTCTACAGGACACCTTCCAATGCAACGGTGAACAACTTGATTATATTATCGCTGGCTATCAATGACACGTTGACAGTCCCTTCACGTCTACTCCTTTGGATATCAGAAACATCTTCAAGGTTGGACACTCTTATCGGGGACGGCTCTATTGAACGTAAGTCGATGCCATTATGCTGTTATGCACTGACGCTTGACTGCGACCAGCCGACCGCTTCACCGAAGTGTCTACTTTGTCCACGCAACTCGGTCAAGCGTTCTCCATAGTTCAAGGTATTGTACTCAGCCACGAAGGTTCTAAGAAGTATCTCGGACGACGACGTGCTCTTGAAGTAAGTCGGTAAACTGGGGGTGCATGGATTGCCTTAATTTACATCTCGTCCTTAGATTCTGGTTCATGTCTTCATCGTCTCCCGTCGGGTTCCCACAAAGAACGCAACCTCACGGTCCGTGTCCACGCCCACTGTGTTGGATGCCAAGGACAAGGAAGCGCCACCACCGTCCTTAAGTTCCACGATCTTGGACACGCTCTCTTGCATTTTAGTAGACTCTTCACCCTCTCTTCGCGCTTTTGAAGAAGTCAACGGTGTGAAGGCTGTCGTCAAGATATTAAAGCGTCAGGGCACCTCCCGAGAAGTGAAGTAAGTCTGTAGGGTATCAGAACGCGTGATATAGTTATTCAGTGCTCTCGGTTATACAGGATCAAATGCATGGAATTTCTGTATTTTTACGTCAACGCTGAGAGTCCTGCGTGGACCGGGCCAGTAGAGCCCAAGTCTGACCAACCGAAAGACAGGAAGAACGAATCACTTGTTCCCACGGCGCAAAGTTCACCTGCCGGTACCCGTCCGACTCATCGTCCCACCCGCTCACTGTCTCGTTCGACGCATAGCTCCCCATCCCTTATGACGCCCGCACGCATCCTGACACGTCGGCCCTCATTATCACCAGCAACCAGCGACTCCTCTCCTCGCTTCCCCTGACTCCGTTAATCTACCCAAGCCAACCGCACTCGAACTTATTCGTGAGGAGGCCCGGGACGACGTCACATCCACTCCTAAGAAGAAGCAACCTACGGAGGGAACGCCTGTCCGATATCCGAAGACACCCCGTAAAGCCCTACAACCGTTGAACATCTCACACCACCGTCTGTCACGCGATAACGAAGCACTTTTACTCGAGACCCCTGCGCAGCAGCGTATGGAACGCCTTCTTCTCAACCGTATAGCTACACCGAACGCCCTCAATCCCTCTCGAGGACACAAACGCGCGCAGAGCAGCATAGACATTCTCATGTCTTCTCCAGCATCCCCTCCACCCATGACCCCGCCACCTTCTACACCTCACGGCAGTACATCTGGATACGCTGGCGTGAGCACCCGCACGATGGAGGAGAAGAAGGAAATCCTCCGCGGGATGATGAGCAACGTAGACGCACTGCTCGAAGGGATGAATAAAGTGGGCATTTGGGGGCTTGCATGACATGTTTAGGCTCTGGTAGCCCGATGTATTGCGCACACTATCAATTGTTTCCATTCTTTGTTTTGATGGACTTTCGTTTCCGTTCTACACTACTTTCTCATTCATAGGCTTATTCACTCAGATCCTCCGCGACATCTATATTCAGTCTCTCCGTATTCTTGATTCTTCTGGCATTTCTAACTGATATACCCCGTCTTTGTTGTGACCCGCTGTCGCATCTTGTTGTTGCTATCTGACATCTGCAGTACAGCTAGCTATCTTTTGTAGGTTCAATCGCACGTAGATTTTCGCGCAACGTCTCTCACTCCAGTCTAATTATTTTTATGTACTTCTTATGTCATTCTGAGTATGCTATGATCTACCCCCGTCTGTCTCTCTGGACGTGTTCTATGTTTAATGGCCTCGTGGTCGAAAATACTCGTAGTGTGGCGTACTTCCAGCGCCTAAAACCCGCCCTCATGCCATAAAGGGCATTTTCCGCTCCGCGTTACGCGCGCCTATCAGGCGCTCCTCGATCAGCCTCGCAAGAAACTTGACCACGAACGGCCAAGTCGAGATATCTGGTGGACATGGGATGTGCTGTCCGGTATCTTTCCTCCGTTGTCTCACGTCGGGACAGTACTGCTATCTCGTGTATCAAAGCTTAGTGCATGCGAGGGGTGAACTGACCGCTTATCTCTTCATTTTGACCGCGCTCTGCCCCGATAGAACCCCCGGACCGCGTGGCAGTTGATCTGGTTGCGGGTCAGGTGGATAACAGAGGTTCAATAAGTGGCATATATTCCCAGAATGCGGACTTTATCTGCCTTCTCGCAGAACACCCTTGCCTCGGTGGCTCCTGGTCTTCTATCGCCCGAGACGTCGCGCGACTTCGTTGTGAACGCTCCGAGACCGAAGTTGCAGCATGTCGCACGACGCGCCTGTCCCAGAGTTACCTGCCGAGGGGCAAGTTTCTTTGGTGAAGCTAACGACTGCTGGTGATGTGGATGTCAAGGACGTACTAGAAACGACTGTTGATATGCAGTCGGGCGAACCAGTGACGCGGAGGGAAGAGCCCATTGTTACTAGGAGGGTATGTCTGTGAAACTCGATTGCTTCGTTTCGTGTAGCTCACCGTCGGACAGGAACTTTGGAGCTACTACTGTAAGCATATACAGATATTACTGCTTGCGCTTGTTGATCAACCACCTGGTGTCTAGTGTACTACAACGGTGACAATGTGAGTATATGCGTTTCCCATTCGGTATATACTAAGCATGCTTACTGACATGTTAATGGACAGGGCGTTGGGCCTCTTGGTATGTATAACGAGATCCCTCTTGTGACCGCACGTTCATCTCTCGATGATGCACGACAGGGTACTCCATGACGCTTTTCCAATCCTTGGCAACGTCAGCTGGCTACGATCCCGTGAAAGGCCCAGGCTCGTCGTGCACAGCGGCGGATGCTTCAGGCCAATGCGTCTTGCCATGGGGCAGCGGCACGAAAGCGGTCAGCTCTGTCGTCCTGGTTGCTACCGGCGTTAGCTTCGCGGTAGGTCCTATGTGCAGTGTTGATAGCATACATCACAAACGTTACCACACTAGGTCATGGCTTCTGTCTTCACCACGATCGGCTCCGCCGCGGACTACGGCACCTTCGGTCGCTGGTTGCTCTTCGCAGTCACAGTGATTTGTTGGGGTGCTCAGTTTGCTAGCATGTCGTTGACCAGTACGTCTCATTCTTTGCCTGAAGTAATAACGTTCATAGTGCATACGATCTACAGCTCCCAGCCGTTGGGGTGTCGCCATGGCGCTGTACATGATCGGTTTCATATCATACGGTGCAACTCTAGTATTCTACGCGGCGGTGTTCCCTCGTTTAGCTCGGAACACCGCGCATGCGAGGAGCCTCAAGGAGAAGTACGAAAACGGCGAGATTGCCCGGGAGGAATACGAACTGGAGGAAAGTATGGAGAAGAATAGGATCAGTAATATTAGCACGGTATGTGTCTCACACGACGATTTTAGCAGTTCTAATACTCAGCTCACAACCCGCACAGATGCACAGCAATATCGGTTATATTGTTACACTCGCGCTTAATCTTTCGCTATTGCTCCCCTTGAGCACGAACCCCAAAGTTAACAACTATGTCCTGGTATTGTGAGTTCTCCGCATCTGACGTGCATTGATATGTCTTAAAATGATTTGCAAGGACGAACGGGTGTACGTAGCACTAGAAGAAAACATATGCTTAGCTGACCCGAATATAATTTCATAGATTGGGTTTTAACCGGTATCTGGTGGTGTAAGTATGAGAACCTTGAGTGATGTACGGTAATATTGATTTTTATATTTCAGTCATATATCAAGAGCCTCGTCCAGGCCCACCCTTGCCCAAGGGTGAACACTATTTGACCGTCGGGTGGAAACAGGTAGATTGCATATATTTGTGGTCTTATTTCGCATCTTAATAGCAACGCACGTCTGTGTAGATTTGGCACGCTTGCAAACAGTATAAGAAGTTGCCATACACGTTTATCTACTTATTTGCGTTCTTCCTCCTCGCGGATGTAGGTTTCATTCAAGCTCTCCTCACTGCAGACGCTTAACGTTGTGACATATCAGGGTTTGAACACCACCGGAACACTCATTTCAATCTGTCAGAACGACAAATTCTCGTTCTCATTCCTGCAGAACACGTACCTTGGGCTTGCTCAGGCTATTACGTCCACCGCTAGGTAATTCGAATCCGCGTGACAATCGATGTGAGGTCCTGATTTTGAAAACAGTACGCTGGGTTTTTGGTACATCCAGAGATACTGGAAGATCAGTACCAAGAAGATGGTGCGTATGAACCATTGTCCAACAAGAGTTGATCTGACCGTTGTTTGAAGTTCGTCGTAACGAACGTAGTCACAATTATGATTCCCCTATGGGGCATGATCGGCATCTGGACCACGAAGCTTGGGTGCGTTCATGAATCCAAGCTCTGCGGTGACTATACTAACATTCAGTCAGATTCCACAACGTATGGGAGTTCTGGTGAGTAGTAGACAGATTGCAAACATCGGATCGCTCACCTGTATTGTAGGGCTTACAACGTAGTATTTGGGCTCTTCCAAGCACCGTACTACGCCTTCTCTCAAACTATGATGGCCGAACTTACCCCGCCCGGTTTTGACAACATGGTGTGCATCCACCCGGTTCTTATTAGTGCACCTTTCATCTAATGACACTCGCAGTTTTTCGGTTTATTTGGATTGTCTAACCGAGCATCTTCAATGATCGGACCTAACGTAATCCAGGCCATTATTGATAATACTGGGGATAATTGGAAGGGATTCCCCTTCCTTTTTGCGCTCTGTACCGCCGCCAGTCTAGTCATATGGTTTGGTAAGTGACTTTCCATGATTATTGAATTATTACAGGCTTAATCATGGCATCTATAGGTGTGGACGTTCATGTTGGACGCAGAGACGCGGTTGCATGGGCAGAGAAGAACCGTCGGTTCGCGGAAACAGGTCTTCTGGGCGAGGAAGAGTCGGTGGCATCGAAGGACTACGCGAAGAAGGACTGAAACACTTCGTGGCTTTTCCTTTACGACGTGCACGACAATAGGGTAGCATTGTTGGTTGCCTCGTCATCTCTGTACATGGACACCGTTGTACTTTATCAGAGCATTCTTTTCTTGTAAGGCACTAAAGCGAGGTTTGATCGCAATTAGAGGGAAGCGCCGACGCGGGTCGCGTTTCATAAAAGGCAGCGTGCATGGCCCATGCGCGTCGTCTTCGTCCATCTCCGTCACACTTGTTGAACAGCGTACGTTTTCTTCGTCTTTTTTTGGCCGGTACACGGCCTGGTGTGCTTACTTTTGGCGTAGACACGTCCTAAAGCAGCGCTGTGCCTTCAACTAGTCAGAAGTAATACAGAACATGACCTCGAAGCCGCAGGCCCCTCGTTTGGACCTGCTCGTCATTCTCTACGGCTCATCTGGAACAGACCCTGTAGGCAATAGTCGTTTTGGTGCCGACCAGAGACGCGTTGAACTCAAGTTCAATCCTCGCATCCCGGCGGAGGTTCCCCGCGACCCCGTTGGGATCGACACATGGGCTCGGAATACCTTGGCTGGTTTGTTCCCTGAGTTGAAGCATTCTCAGAAATGGCACTGCGAATTCTGCAGTGCGTGACATGCTATTATATGCGTCGTTTCGAGTCTAACGTGTAGACTGTATAGACAAGCTTGCGAGAGAAAGCCAGGTATGCACCGCATCATGGACTCATCTCTCCCCTCCGCGCGTTGTTTCATACGTGAGTATTTGAATTTTGCTTGCCTCTATTATGCAATCTCAACCTTGTGAATCACAGATCCATCTAGTTTGTGATACTCGGCTTAATACTCCGTGCGGGCGACAGCTTAAGGAGGTGCTGGACGAGATGAACAGTATCACAGGGATGCCTCCAGCGACAGCATCGAATTCTCCAAGAGTACAGGCGTATTTCCCGGCTGCGGCGAGCTGTGCATGTTGCGAGAGTGAGGAGAGTATAGATGGCCCGATGAGTCGCTGTTCAAAGTGCAAGCTCATCAGGTACGTTCTTAAGTACATGTATGCATGCTATACCTAAATATGCCCGTCTTTACCAGGTACTGCGGGTGAGTGCAGAGTTATTCCGTCTTTGAGCCCATTAACCATGCTGTTGCAGCACCAAATGCCAGGAAGAGGACTGGGAGCGCCACAAGAAGTACTGCAAGATGGTCAAAGAGGTCACCTGGACTTGGCCGTAAACTGAGTTACTCTTACGATCCACGCGAAGCTGCTACTTAATTTGACCAGTCAGTCTCTATTTATTTGCATACATCACGCGAACGTGATACTGAGCCCACCAACTCATCCTGTTTGATCTGGCATACCATATTTGCACGCAATCACGCTTAAGTTCATGTACAAGTCGGACTGCCATTGCATGTACATCTGTAAGAAAGTCGATTTGTAGACTAGACTCTCACCCCGCTACCTCAAAGCGTAGTCGACAGCGGCGGGTTGGCTGAGATCATCTACATATCATTAAAGTGTATTCGAATCGTCTATGTACGTCGTCTATGTACGCTTCTGTACCGTCATAGATATCAGTTGCTCAAATATGCACGCGAAATAATTTTCAAGTACTATAATGCTTCTAATATGCTTGATGGGACCAAGAGTCGAACTCGAGACCATCGAGTGGCCATGTGCTAGGTTCCCACGCCACAAAGCCATCTCCGCCACGATGGACTCGGAGCTGCCAGTGCTTGGCGGGGACAACCAGGGACTCGGAGTCTCGTTTACTTAACCTCCACCTATTCAAATACAATGTCTTCCTTGAAGAGACCTTTATGCGAAGAAGAAACATCTACGTCCGAACCAAAACGTTTACGCACCGAGGCAGCGACTCCTATGTCGGCTATCGTGCGCATCCTGTCGTGGAACATCGAGACCCCTATACCATTCCTTTCTCTTTCAGCTAAGGCAATAGGCAGCTCTAAAGCATCACATCCACTACGACCAAAGCATCTACGCGAGATGTTAGCGCGGCACGAGTTTCCGGACTTCTTGTGCCTGCAGGAGGTCAGGGCACGCCAGAGCGATACGGAATGGATAACTGCTTTGAAGGGTGCGGTGAATGGCCGCGATTCAGGACCCAAATACGCAGTGTACACTTCTCTAAACAGAGCTACTCGAGGACAGCGGCACTTCGGTACCGCAACTTTCGCAAAGAACCCCGATGCCGTTGCGGTCGCGCGGGAGGTGGACTGGGATTCTGAAGGTCGTGTCGTGATCCTCGAGATGAGGGCCGGATGGGCTCTAGTCAACGTCTACGCTTTGAACGGAAGCGAGTACCCTCGGAGAGATCCGACAGGGAAGAGCTTACCGAAGACTCGCAATGAGCGAAAGCGCGAATTCAACAGATTACTTCTTCGCGAGTGCCAGGCGATGCAGGCGAGAGGCTTGCATGTAGTGCTCATCGGGGACTTCAACATATCTCTCACAAAAGCGGACTGTTACCCTCGCCTTCGCACAGAGTATCCTCATGCACTGGCAAGGAAGGAGTTCAATGAGAAGTTCATCCCAGAGGCGAAGGTAGCGGATGTTTTCAGGCACATTCACGGGGACAAGCGGAGCTTTAGCTGGTTTGCGAAAGGCAAGCCTCAAGGCGAGGATTGTGCGAGAGTTGACTATGCTCTGGTCGAGCGTGCAATAGTGGATCGCGTCGTGCATATGGAATACCTGGAGGATCCGAAAGAAAGAGCGCATAGTGATCATGCTCCCCTATTACTCGAGCTCAAGGACATGAACTTCGCTGGTCCTACTTCTTCGGGAACTACATAAGATAATAGATTCTCGGGCTCGGACCGTATTAAGACCTCCAATACATGCATTTATTTGATGACTCCGCTGTTACACTTAACTAGCCCTGTAATAGCTAATACAACACAAGCAGGGTGACGATAAGCGGGTACAGCATCACCCAGCCCGAAATCTTCTCCCTTTCGGCACTGCCGTTCGCCAGCTTGAGGCCAGCTTTCTCACTTCCAGGACACTGACATGTTCCAGATGACGCTGGTGAAGCGGCAGAGGCCGCAGATGCATGCGCCTTCGCAGAAGAAGGTAGGCCAGGTGTAGGCAGAGACTTTCCGGTGCTGGCTGCCGTCGTAGCCCCAGGTCCTGGTACAGTGACTGCCTTTGCATGAACGGCACTTGTTGAGGATGCAGAGGCAGAACTTGGCGCCTGCGGTGCAGCTTTGGGGGGATAGGAAGTCTCTGTTGGAGCTTCCAGCTTGGCCGTCTCCGGAGCACTAGACTTTGGACTGTCCGATTCTGAAGTCGATCCAGCTACAGCAGTCTTGTCATCGCCGCTCTTATCGTCTCCGCTGTTAGTACCAGAATCGTCAGCAGGAGAATCAGTGGTAGGATCGTTCTTGGTCCGACCATGTGAAAAGGAAGGAGAATTTTCGTCGTCGGAGTTCTCATCGCTAGAGTCGCTATCGCTGGACTGAGAGTCATTCGATCCTGTATCCGAGTCTGACGGGTCTTCGCGATCGTTTCCTCTATCTTCTGAATCGTCATGGCCAGAAGCGTCCTGTGACTCTGGTTGGCTCTTGGACCGCGAGAGATCCTGGAAGTCTACCTGGTTGACGCCTATGCTCTCCGCATTGGCATCGTCACCAGCAGTTTCTTCATCGTCACCACCTGCGCCAGCATCATCGCCGGCGAGATGGCCGCTGCCCCAAGGGATGGGATCACCATTTGGTTGCACTGAGTTGGGCGGTGTTACACTGTCGTCCGTCGGTGATGCAATCTTCGTGTACAATGAAAGTGTCAATGTGTGTCAAACTCACGATCGCAGAACTACTCACAGTAAAACGGGTGGTCCACTGAGCGGTGGACGTGTCTCCATTATTGGTAAACTTGTTCACAACAGGTCAGCATTCGCCATTGTAAGATAGGTCGCGCGTGGTACCTCGTAAAAATAAATTGCAGAATAAGGATCCACTTCAGGGCAAGTCCAAGTATACGGTGTGAGACTAGAATCGGTGCCGTCTAGTCCGGAGACGACGTTCGTAACCAACGTCTGGTTGTCATTTGATCCTGACTTCAGATCTAGTAACGCGGAACTATCATCGAGGCTGCAAGTTGCACAAGCAGAATAGACTCACCGATAGTTACGTTCGTCCATGTTCCGCTCTCGTCTGCTTGCCATTCGATGGTGCATTCGCTTCCTGCATTAAATGTCTGTCCTGGGCCTGGCGCGGTGGGTGTAAGCTCTGAGAGGGCTCTGGTAAATAGCAAGGGAAGGGACAGGACAGCAAGCCTTGTAGCAGTCATCGCGTATAGCACGACAGATAAACACAACTACAAAAAATTAAGTAAAACGACTTAAAACGAGCGACCAGCGCAATAAGATGAAGGAGAGACTAAACCAGTTAGTGGTGCGCGTAGAAAGGGTGAAGAACGAGATACAGCGTATTGGAATTTCTTATGCGACATGTTGCCTGGGCTGACATCCGTCCGAGGCTGAACGCGAGCGGTGGTTGCAAGCTGAACTTGCCAAAACGCGATTCGTCTCGCGTGCCAGTAGAGGAACGATCGGCGGCTTTGATGCGCCTGACGCGCCCCACGTGTCACGGGCGTCCAATTCTACACCGGACCTGGGCGCTTGGGCGGTCTTGGCTTTGCACAGCGACCGTGACCGCATTTTCTGACCGCTCTCTTCCCTCCAGACCATCTCAGCGCCACTCTAACTGGAAGAGTTTGCGGCTGGTATGCAATCCATAAACAGGTTCCTGTATGGCCCGACGCCGGAAGAGAGGATACGAGCATGGCAGGCCAAGTTGCGAGCGGAGCAACGTCAACTGGACCGGGAGATGAGGCAGGTGTGTGGCAAAGATCGTGGTTTGCTGGCGTTCTCATTGATATTTTGATTCCAGATTGATATGGCCGCGAATAAGGCCAAGGCGACCGTTAAGCAGCTTGCCACCAAGGGTGACGTCAAGTCTGCGCGAATACTCGCCAGAGAGGTCGTACGAAGTAATAGACAGAAGGACCGGCTGTCTGTGAGCAAGGCGAGGCTGGGGTCCATAGGACATCAGCTCGCGCAGCAAATGGGTGCGTAACCTTGACGTTCTGCTCAAAATTTACGGCTAATGTTAGTGTACAGCAATGGCCAAAGTCACTGGATCGCTCCAGAAATCGACGGAGATCATGAAACTATCGAACCAGCTCGTAAGGCTGCCGCAGATAAGCCAGACTATGCGAGAAATGAGCATGGAGATGACGAAGGTATGTTTCAGTTGTCATTGTCCTATCTGTGCTGAGCTGAAATATGCATGCAGGCCGGAATACTTGAGGAGATGATGGATGATACCCTTGCTGTAGAGGAGGACGAAGAACTAGAAGAGGAAGCCGATGCTGAAGTCGACAAAGTCCTGTATGATCTTACTAACGGCAAGCTTGGTCTGGCTGGTCCTGCCTCAACTGCGCCACCAGTAAGTAATGATCGCTCGTTTGTACCCGTTTTGATTGCTGATGGACGTCTCCAGCAAACCGAGGAGGAGAAGAAGATGGAAGACGAGGAGACAGAACGTGTTATGGAGCAATATCGACAGCAACTGAGCGGCTTGCTCAGTGGATAATTTTTGGTTTTCTGGCTCTCCATTTATGTACTGTTTGAACTGTAATCTTTCGGGCATCTGTAAATTCCATGTACCACCAGCATTGTACAACTAGGAATACACATTATACAGCTATAGACACGCCGGATTGTATGATTGGCCGTCTCGCTAGACTCGTTTGAACTTTGAAGATTCATCTGCCGGCTTCAAACCAATCACCGCAGGCTACAGGATTCGGACCTGTATCGGATGGACCCTCCGAGAAAGCGCGAAGCCACGTGGTTCTACATCATGCCCTTCGCGCTTAAGATTCGAGCACGACGCTGCCGCCGAACAGAACTTTCATTCGCACACCGTTTCCCTCCGACCTCCAGCAAAATGTTAGCATCCAAGAACCTTTCGAACATTGCGCGGGGCGCAGTGAGGAGCTCGCAGGTGAGTGATCCGAAGACCCACGCAGACGACATACTCACCAGGTCGTTCGTGTAAACGCGGGGTGTGCATCGGCCAAATTGCAGAGTTGGCGTAGCTACGCCTCGGCTGCTCCGACAGCTGCTTTTGCTGGACAGAAGGGCCCCAACGTGAGTTTGCTGTACGCGTTATATGGCGAACATTGGCTGAGGCGATATTCACAGGGAAAATACACCGTAACCCTCATCCCCGGTGACGGTACGTGACCGCGTCGCTGCGTATTCCCGAGAACTCGCTTAATGCTGCACACGCTCAGGTATCGGTCCTGAGATTAGCCAGTCCGTGAAGGATATCTACTCCGCTGCGAAGGTGAGCGTGTTTATTTGAGAAGTACGCAGTTCGGAAGGCTGAGCAAACCGTAGGTCCCGATCGAATGGGAGGAGGTCGATGTTACACCCATCTTTAAGAACGGCAAGACTGCCATCCCGGACTATGCTATTGCGTCTGTTAAGAAGAACACGGTTGCCCTTAAGGGTACGCTTTTACCTATCTCGGAGTTGCATTATTTTTGACGGCATGGTTCATCTTTAGGCCCGCTTGCCACTCCTAGTACGCGTCTTCCGCCATGTTATCTCGTTCTATGACTGACGTTGCGGCACACAATAGTCGGAAAGGGACATGTCTCCCTGAACCTCACGCTCCGCAGGACTTTCAACCTGTTCGCCAACGTCCGTCCTTGCGTTTCTATTAAGGGCTTCAAGACGCCTTACGATGATGTCAACACTGTCCTCATCCGTGAGAACACTGAAGGAGAGTACTCCGGTATTGAACACGAGGTATGAATCATGTGCGACTATCTCGAAATAGTGTTGAACCCGGGACTTTGGTCAGATCGTCGACGGCGTCGTCCAGTCCATCAAGCTGATTACCCACGAGGCGTCCGAGCGCGTCGCGAGATACGCGTTCTTCTACGCCCGGTCGACAGGCAGGAAACGCGTCACTGCCGTGCACAAGGCCAATATCATGTGAGTATCTACTTTCCAGACGCAATATGGAGCAAGCTTTCTGACTCCTGTACAGGAAGATGTCTGACGGTATGTTCTTGTCGGCCTGCCGACAGGTCTCCAAGGACTTCCCTGAGATCCAATATGATGAGGATCTCTTGGATCGCGTTTGCCTTCATATCACCCAGAACCCCGCGCCTTACGCGGACCGTGTTATGGTGATGCCTAACTTGTATGGTGATATCCTTTCGGACATGTGTGCTGGCTTGATCGGTGGCTTGGGCCTCACTCCCTCCGGTAACATTGGACGCGTATGTACTACAATTCAACAGTCAAACCACGTTGCTGATTATTTGATTAGGACGCGTCAATCTTCGAAGCCGTTCACGGTTCTGCGCCTGATATCGCTGGTATGTCGCACGACCTCTTCATTACCGCCATAAGACACTGATGATTCGCAGGCAAGGGATTGGCTAACCCGACCGCGCTGCTCTTGTCTTCCCTCATGATGCTTCGGTGAGTTTAATTGGTGTTCTTCGGATATACCGCGAATTTATCATCTGTGTTACGTAGGCACATGAATCTGAATGAGTACGCGGACAAGATTGAGAAGGCTGCTCTCGGCGTGAGTGATTCGCGGTGTTCTGATGGACGTTCCACTGACTATTCACTGTGACGACGATCTGTAGACGATTGCTGAGGGCAAGACCATCACGGGAGACCTTGGAGGCAAGTCGTCGACGAAGGAGTACACAGCGGCGATTGTAGACAAGATTCTGAAGGCGTGATTGCGCGGGTAGCAGGATTCATTAGACTATATTATCCTACGGACGGTTATCTAAGTATATATACCACAGAAATGGCCGCGCCTGTATGTCGGGCGTTACGGCGTGTGAGCAAGGCTGTACCGATCAGAAGATGAGATGTCTGGGTACAAGGCACGGTTGCGAAGGGACAATAGGGGAAGATTGACACGTCGAAGTGTGCATGGGAGGACGGTGTAGGCAGAGACCGTGATAATAAGACATTTGTAATGTTTTGTTACTGCGGTAAGGACGAGACAAGTAAATAGTAAGCGTGGGAAATTGAATCACCGCTTGGCTCGGACGATAAAACGACTTGGGCGTTGTGTGTTGAGTTCTCCTGTCTCTCTCTTTGCGACGATAACCAAACCTTCCACGCCTACCGAGGCAACCACTCCCATAAACCCCCACTCGCCCTACAGGGCAAAGCCATCTACCTTACCACAATTTTCCTTCCAACTCTTTGGTGCGAACCCATCCGATTTTGCCCACTCTCGCTGGCGGTCTTGCTTACGAATTACCGCAGTCGTCTCCACGAACACATTTCTCAAGTAAAGCAAAAAGCTCAAAAACATCTCATAACCCACCAACACCTCGTGTAACACCAGAATTTTTCATTACGAACGACATGACCGACGAAGTCACGCCTCAAACACAAGCAAGCGCTCCGAAGAAGGACGAGAAAAAACCCGCCGCCAACGGCTCTGCGCAGGCCCAGGGTGGTGGTAGGAACTCCAGGAGGAACATCTCTCGCTCTGGTTCTGTTGGTGCCACTAACAAAGACGGCCCTTCAAGACCCTCTTCGGGCGCGAGTAACAAGCGTAATCAGTCCAAATCGCGCGCAGCAAACGATAATACGAGTGCAGAGGTCAAGAAGGCCGACGATGCAAAGAAAGCGGACCAGAAGGGTGCCAAATCTCAAGGCAATGGCAATCCACGTCACCGCAAGGGCTCATCCGCAGCGCGTCAGAGCGCACACACCAGCAGGGATTTGTCGCGCCAGAATAGCACAAAGCAGTCCTCTTCCTCCCCCTGCGCCTGTCGCTCCTGTCCCCGCCACTGCCAACGAAGGCAGCGACGCGCTCTCCTCTCTACAGAGAGTCATCGCGGACCTCAAGACATCCTCTCCTTCTGTCCAGTCTGCTAACATGGGCAACCCGCTCGCGGCCCCTATTCCTGTCCCGGCGAGCCAG
>JANHOG010000558.1:0-14404 GCA_027627325.1 Phlebia brevispora
AATTATGAAGACAATGCAAGGCGAGATGACCGAGTGGTCTAAGGTGTGTGACTCAAGCGCAAGCTTCCCGGCATCTTCCGGGTCTTCTCATCGGCGGTTTGCCGGCAGGGGTTCGAATCCCCTTCTCGTCACTTTTTGCGGAAACTGACCCAACCTCCTCTTCGTCAAGATTTTACAGCGCCATTTGCGCTGGGTGCTGATGGCGAAGTCAACGGTTTGCCTTTGACCTTGAGTGAAGGTTATATGCGTGGTAAGTACCACATATTCGTCAAGGAACATGGTTCACTCATTCACGCGCTGCAGGTCGACATGGAAGGCACTATATTGAACGCGACCAAGAAGACAATTTCCTGGACTACCATATGGATGCTCTCTCCCGTGTCCTGAATCTCAATGTCTACCACGTCATGGCGATACTTCACCACGTACACGAGCCAGGTGTCTTTGATGATGAAGACAGCGGCAATGAGCTAGCCAACGATGACAACACCGACAGCATCGACGACGACGACGACGACGACGACGACGACGACGACGACAACAGCACCGACAACACCGACGATGATGACAATGACAACATCATTCCCGCTTTGGTCTCGTCCAGCAACAGCGATAGCATGGAAGACATCGACTCTTCCAGCGACTCCAGTGTTTCCGCAGAAGACGAAGAAGACAATTTCCACGACTACCATGTGGAGGCTCTCTGCTTTTTTCTGAATCCCAATATCTACCACATCATGGCGATACTTCACGACATACAGTACACGAGCCAGGTGTCCTTGATGATGAAGACAGTGGCAATGAGCTAGCCAACGATGACAACACTGACAATGACAATGACAACGACATCAATTCCCCTTTGGTCTTGCCTAGCGACAGCAATAGCATGGAAGACATCGACTCTTCCAGCGAGTCTGGTGCTTGCACAGAATGAACCACTTTTATTTGCAATCTCGACTGCAATGACCGCGCTTATTCTAAAGATCTTGATACCGAATGATTGTGGATAATGTGTACCTCACCCCATGTGCTCTATGCAGTACCTTTCCATGTAGAGCACAATGTGTCTTCTATCCCGTATAGTAGGCCTGCATGTTGAGATCTGAAACCCTATAGCAGCCACCCCATTACTCGTATGGTAACTCGAGCAATAATGTTATTGATATTGGTCATTCCTGCATGCCGTTGTTTAGATTGCATGCTGAGCGACACTAAACACAGTACAATAGGCTTTGAGCACCAATGCACTGGTATGCATGCTAGGTATCAAAACCTCCTTAAGGATGCACGCGAAGGCTACATATATCGACTCAGATAGGGCAAGATGCCAAATGTCGAGCGAGACACAAGCGCCTCAGCTATCATCAAGCGTCGACTGAGTAATGCAACTCATCACTTACATCCATCATCATCTCCATGGACATCTTTCAAAATCCTAAAATTGCAGCAAATCCTTGATTGTGCATGCCAGGCGATGCACGCTGTAGACTCGCAAGCCAGCTCTGTCACTGAACCAGAGTCTCTTGAACCTGGAGTTTCTCCTGCAGCGAATTCAATTACAGAATCAGGTTCTATCGTTGCTGACTCAGAACAAGAGTCCGCATGGACTGGGAGACATCTCTCATTGCGTACGTCCATCGTCATTATCTTGAAAATTCTGACATTCACGACGTTCATAGCAAATGTTTGCTTCCTTCATGTATGGCATAGATTCGCAAGCCAGCTCTGTCACTGAACCAGAGTCTCCTGAACCCGGAGTGCCCTCCACAGCGGAATCAATCACAGAGCTAGAATCTAGCATTGGCGACTCAGAATCAGAACCCTTCGCGGGATTCCAGTCTTATGCAATCTCTAAAACTCTCACTGGATTTACTCGGCACTTTGAAGCTATGAACTGCCATTTTTACGAGCTTCAAGAAGCTCTGGCTGACCTTTCTGCACCTGTGATGCTTCCTGGCGATGAAGGCGACAACTATGGCAGTACTGTCGCAATAGATCGATATCACTATATGTTACTCTCCACGCATGCCATGCAGGTGGCTTACTCGTCTATTCAACTCGTCTTCGATCTTACTGGGCAGATGGCTCACATTGAAGACCCTCTCACGCATGCCCTGTGAGTGAATGCACACCAATCTGCTCTCCCGCTGTACCAGTTTCTGTCCATCTTTAGTGAGATTCCTGCAGTTGTGCGTGAGGGATGGCTTGATGACAGTGTCCTCTTGCCTATTCCAGGTGCTTTCAGCACACAGTATGTGGTCATCATCTGCTTGTTTGTCAAGTATTGATCTCATCAGCCAATTTATTGCACGTAGTCCTCCCTCGAACAACAGATTACAAGATATTACTCTCATCGCATCAGATATGCCCACGTAAGTCAAGCAAACTCTTGCAAATAGTGTAAAGCTAAACACATCTAAGGACATCTGATAATATCAAGACAAACCCTTTCTAGAAGCAGCGACCTGTTATCGAATTGCAAAAGGGCACATAATAAGAGACTCCCTTCGTAATGCATGCGCCCTGAGACATGTTTGGAGACTGTGTATACCGTAACCTTGAGCAACTGTACTGTAAATGTAAGCGACTGTGTACACGAAGCTATGTATCTCGGTGTACCATACACATCACTCATTGCGGTCAGAGTGTGGAAGCGCTCATCAATCGCACATATAATCACATCAACAGTAGTTGAGTGATGTTCCATAGATGCGCGATCCTTCCAATCATTTCAAAACTAGCGTATGAAGCATATCATGGCAAGGCAATTATGTACAGAATCTGCTAGGTAACTTAGCTGCAGCACCTAACGAAAGCGAGAGTGAGCCAACAAAATCAAGCGTGCACAACAATCAGGAGGCCTCAGGCGGAAGTTTGGTTGAGGTCAGCGAGGCCTTCTGACCTATAGCTGTCTCTCTCTGTTCAGTCATCTCTAAGACAAGCTGCTCTATGTCGAACGCTCTTGCAAAGTCCATGAGCGGTCTGTACGGGTCGTTGCTGTGATCATCTTGGTGGGTATGGTTTCATATTTCTGCCTTCTCATTGAGTTGTACGGAGATATACCCAAGCATGAACTTGAGAAATGACTGGAGCATAAGGCAGTCCTCTGTGTTGCTGATCGTGCGCATATAGCGCAATATGAAATTCATGAGCTGGTTGATCATGGGGGAGTCATGGTTCACGGGGATCGTCATGTGCGACGGTCCTGATGAGCACCTCAGGGGAAATGGACTGTTCGGATGGTTCCGCCGCAGAGCTGTCGCCTTCAATGGGCTCCTCTGTCGCTGTGGAGACCACGTCCTCAATAGGATCTTCATCAGTCTCTGGCTGTACCAACGCTCTCCAGTATGTCAAATGACAGCTGAGATTTACAGATTACTCACATCTCTACACCGAGATGAGTGGAACGATCTCTCAATATCCTCTCGCAAGGAGGTGAGGCTACGTAATTGTTTCGGTGACACTTTGTTATCTGAATTGGAACGCTTTCTTTTCAGGTTGACTACAATGGGTCTATGGATTTCCTATCAGTAGTGCAAGGTGGCAAGCCTAGCATACACATACATTGCCTTTACATCATGTAGAGAGGCAGACACATTACAACAGTTAGATGCCATGGTGAGAGATCTTGTGAGAAGTGTTGAGATTTGGATGTGAATCACAGCTGACCTGATCATGGTCGAAAGAGGGGGACCTGCCCTCATGCATTGAGAAAGCCATCGATTACGATGAACATGATGATGCACTTCACATGCTGATTGTTCACCCTCGTGTGTGTCTACATGGCTTATCCTTGAACGACGCCACCTTCTCTCTGTAATTATTACATGCATATCAAAGCTCGTATTGGTAGCCTGCATCTAAAAAAAAAACCTGTTCCTGAGATTTACGGACTGCTGTGGTCGAATCAATGTTGTCACATTCAGGTGTTTTACTATAATGGGCCTCTTGAGGCACTTAATGATGCACGATCTGAGTGGGTACACTGAGTGCGTGATAATATACTCACCAAGTTGTCTGCCAATGACCATCATGTCTCAGACACTGTCAAGTGACAATGACACCCACAGTGAACTATGCAATGTCCTACGGAACTGCATACATCGTGTTGCGACGCTTCACTCTCTGGATCTTTCTGTAGACAAGCAGGTGGCTGAGCGCACAAAGCGCCTGCTGACCGAGTTGTTTGCAACTGCAAGACACTTCCTGAATGAGATGTGGACACCGCTGGTAGATGATAATGATGGCGGAGGTAGCGACATTGAGATGGATGAAGCAGGACTGCAAGGCCAGAGCGAGAGGAGTCGCAGACGTAGCAGGGGCTGTCTTAGCAAGAGTCGAGATGATGATGAGCCCAGCGGCAATCCAAGTGATGATGAGCCTGAGGCATCTCCCGACAACAGGGAGGGCCAAAATTCTGTAAAACATGGCGAAGCCAAAAAACGGTCGGAATACAGCGAGGCAAGCACAATCAATCAGGGATGGTCAGTTGTATTAACACATTCAACAGAATCGACTGAAGCGAATAAATGCTATCATGGAGAGCTGGGGAGATTCTGCCATCACAATTTCAAAGGTCCCAAGTGTCCTCTGTGGAGAGTTTACTGGCAGACAGGCAGAATGGGAAGACCGGGCTCTCAGTATTTTCATTTGTGGGTATGACTGCCCATCAGATCCTGCAGTCTGGGTATGTAACTACTCCTGTTTGAAGCATCTACTGATGTTTCAGCAGGACCTTGCATTGAAACGTTTACTTACGATGAAGTCTAGAAGCATCATTGACAGTGAAAAGACATCGTCAGAGATCGATGGTATGACAGATGTTGGTCTACGGCTGTTTTCATGTCACTTGGTAAGGGCGGGGAGCAAATGTGTATCACAGTCATTGACATGTGAGCAGCATCTGGCTCAGCTCAAAGAATCGACCACAAGTGCATCATGGTCTCAACATGTCCAATACAAGGTCGAAGTTATCAAGTTTGCTATCGATAGATTCCAACACTGTGGGCCAGGGAGTGGAAACACCAAGGTCCAATATTCACAGAAATCGTACGGAGAAGGTCATACGGCCTTGCAAAATCTTGAGGGCAGGGCAATGGCAATCGCGATCAAGGAAGGGTATAAGGATGACTATGCACGTTGGCTTCGCAAGCATGAGAGAACTGTGACAGCCCGGTATCGACTGACTAATCTATACCTTTTTGTAAGTTATCATCAAACAGATGTGATCTAAACTAATAATCATGTACAGTTCGAAGTGGCAGTTTTCATTGATCCTGTGTGGAATGCCGACAAAGGCGCTTCCCAGGAACTGAATAGCATCATCACCTCGTTGGTTAAGCAACTTCAAGAACTACTTTTGACAACGATCAGACAGTTAAAGACATTTTACGTGAAAGCGATGAATGCAATTGGAAGTGTCTATTCGCGATCGTTGAGCGGCTAGGAGATCCTGGGCTGAAAGAATTTTTGGTCAAGTTCATACAGCAGAGGCCGCCCATTTATGAGCTGTTAGAAGCATTGAAACAGACTACACAGCCTCAGCAGAAAAGAAATCATTAAATTGAAATGCATTGTAGTGCAAGACATATGTTATGATGAAGTGTAATCGATAATATTGATTATCAATGTGAATGTCTACTTGCATCCAAGGACAAGTTCTCAATCGAGCAAGTGGTGGCTGAATGCCCAGCGAGTGACAGTTGGCTCATGTACCGAAGTCGATTTAGGATCATCCGAGTCAGTCCGAGCGATCATGATGTTACAGGAAGGGGGATCACAGAGGAAGCATGAGGTAAATGTAATGTCAGGATGATGCAAGTTCGCTGAAAATGACTTACCTTAGGAGATAAGATGAGAACATTGTTCTATCCACAAACTTGTGGATGAATAGCATGAACGGTGTGTGTATATCGATGGTCTCTTAGCAATGCATCAGGAAAACCTGAAATCGATAATTTGATCTTATTAGTAGCACATTTGCATATATTCGTGTACATTAGCCCAGATTCACGCACAGTGAATCAAATTTCTCGGAAATAGAGCTAGATTAGAAAATGAGCTACGTCGTAGCGTATGTATAGTTGTCGGTGAATGGATCAACATAGAATGACTCACACTCTTCTAGTCCATTCCGATGGCACGCTAGGACCAAAAATGGGGAAAGGATATAAACTACGCTTTATACTTGAAACTGGCATCACGGCGGGGTCACGAAAGCCAGCGATTGGGTCTCGATATGCCTTAGTAATCTTGTACATTAGATGATGGTGTTCAGGGTTGGCAGCGAATGGTTTGAACCACTCAATGTAGGCTAACTGGCTCAGAATACTGAGTGTAAATAGAAAGATGCTGTGGCGCACGTCAGCCTTCAGACAGAACACGGCGCGCACCGCCTTCTCAGAAAACACGTAGATGGAGCTGATCACATTTCTTCACCCTCGAGTCATACATCTGACCAGATCTCCTTCGCGATGCGCACAACATGGGCCAGCTTCGCTCTCACGTCTGCCTCAATGACCTTATTGCCTTCGGAGTGAGAGGCGAATCTGCACTGTGGGCTGATGCAGATCCTGAAAGAATTGAACCTTCAATCATGTGGGTCATCTTCACAGGTGGACACACTCACTGGTTCAGAGCTTCCGCTACTGATCGCTTTTCATCGCCGTTAGTAATGACTTCAGCAGCCTACTGAATCCTGGCCTTCGACTGTGCCATGTCTTCGAGCTGTGCGATGAATGAATGCTTAGCTGCACAACAGGTGACATTGAAGCACCACACACCTGAGGCAACTTACTTGATATGATTCCAAGGACGACCGACTTGTTCTTGGGGAAGTGCTTCAAAGGCTCAAACGTCCCAGCGCGCTCAGTGTTGTACTCCAGGTAGTAGCAGTCCACGTTAATGTTATGGAAGAGCTTGATAGCGATCCAGTCATAACCGCCCTCGCTGAAGTGCACGCCATCCTGTGCGAAGAGCCTGAGACTGCAAATTCAGAATGAGGAGGACAAGACCTACCTTGAAGTTGCTGCGGCAAAGGTGCAGCCCAATGGTCATATCCGCTGGGTGCTCTTTGATACAGTCGTTGTACACCTCGATGTACAAGTCCAGGAGTGCTTTGTGGTCGATCTCACGCTTCTCCATGCCGCTGATCATAGACTCTGCGCAAAAGTACGTGAGCAGCGGGTCATCGAATTGGATGTTGCCTACACGTCTTTCAGTCTCGATGTTGCAAAGAGGCATTGCTATACGTACGACATCCCACATCGTACAGCTCCTTGATCTCTTGCCGGTACGCAAGGGAGATGTCAGTGAAGTACTCATCTATTTGAGAGCAACAGCATGAGATGCGCATTCTTCAGCTGAACGAGGGAGTAGTGATGCACCGTCATTCTTGTACATGTCCTTTAGATAAGCATATAGACCATGACGCAGATGGAACCACTCTGGAGCACACATCATGATCTTCAGATAGCACACCATCATCAGGTTTATGCTGGGAGAATAAGCAGAATATGGAAGAGTCCCAGGTCAAAGTTTCAGGAGTCGATGATGGACAAAGCATCTGGTGGACATGCGGCTCTCAGATCAGATCAGATTGTGATGTGGCCACTAACGCTGAAGTGCTCAAACGTAAGTTGCTCAGACATTGGGTGCTTCAACCTAAACTGAATGGCCAACATCAGTTGTCTATTGTCCAGAGGAGTTAATGGACACCGAGCAACCTTTTTCAAGTGATGTATTTCACTTTCAGAGGTGTTCCAGAGCCTCAAGGTTGGCAGCTTCCACTGGCATCATGCTTCCTCGCAGGTCCCGAGGTTGACCCTACGTTCTTTTCAGAATGCGGTGCAGCCACGAGACTGCTTAGCCACCCTGACGCATCCTCATTAGTGCGGTTGGGGGTGTGCACATCGCTCATGCGCCTTCAAAACATGCACTTGTGATAAGCAGAATGATACATTCGTCGCCCTCATATACCGCCACCAGATCACTACCTGCCGTAAAGGGTGTCGTAGTCGACACGCACACCGCATGGTGCACCCCCAAATTACTATCCTCTCGAGCTATTTAAGTGCACGAGTTTGAGGTCAGATATTGTCAAGCTCATATGAACATGAGGAGCCTACTCTTAGCTGCAATGCTCAACTTCTGACAATGTCCACCATGAACATGTGGCCATGCTGTGCTCGATCTGTGTGAGCATCAGGTTTATAATGACAGTGTTCATTATCACGTCATGACCTTTAGTTTGGATGGCCAGTCTGCGATGGGAGCAGAAGTGAGTACAACTGGATTCGTAAGTTGCAGTCATACCAAATGTGATCACAAGTCTCGAAGATTGAATCACTCATATTTCTCCCACAATTTTGAGGGTGTTTTATGAGCGCTTATTAATGAGCACCTATCTGGCAGGGGTTATCGCTCATATTTCTCTCACAATTTTGAGAGTGTTTTACAAGCACTTATTAATGAGCACCTATCTGGCAGGGGTTCAAATCCCCTTCTCGTCACTGCTTTTTGTTTTATTGTTATGAATATTTAGACATGAACAAAAAATAGATGTTGATATTTAAACCCTCATAAAGGTACTAAAAACCTCTAGAAAATTGAGTAAATAGTGTTTAAAGTGGTTTTATAAAAATAGTGAGATCATGGAAGAGTGTGTCAAAAGAAATATAAAAGGCTTGAAAAGTAGCTGATTTTGTGAGAGAAATGCAAAATATTTAAAACATCAGTAAAAAAAGGTATAAAAAGACCCAGCTACACTGCTGGTGAGCCAGATACAGTGACTTATGAAACTGTTTCAATGTTTGCAATACTTGAAATGCTTCATGTGTAGCATGAAAGTGGTTAAGCCAAATATGATGAATGTAGATGCAAATTGTAGCCTAGATTATGGGCTATCTTTTACTTTAATATTTGCTATATTTGAGCTAGTACTTTTTGAGATATTGATTTATTATGTACAAGAATGTGTTGAAACAGTTTTGATTATTACAGTTTTTTAAAAAAGATTGCTTTGTATGGAAGGATAGACTTGATTAAAATTTATATTCAAATNTNNNNANNNTNNTGTATAANATATGTTAAACTGTAATATCTGATATANAAACACTAGNAATATGTTAATCAAGTATGNNTTATNTTTTCTGAATGCTNAAANCATGTTTCAAATAGTGTTNTTGAACTGTTCCTGNTTNANTTTAANAGTAAANATTANANTGTATTTGTGAATGTTTAAACAATGCTATCTTNATACAAATTTATTTTACACATTGTANACATNTATNGTAGATCACNNGAATATTTGTATAAATTNTAGTCAAGTCTATCCNTNCATACAAAGCAATCNTTTTTNAAAAACTNTAATNATCAAAANTGTTTNAATGCATTCTTTTACATAATAAATTNATATCTCNGNAACCACTAGTNCAAATATNGCAAATGTTANACNNAAAGATAGCCCATANCCTAGGCTACNANTTGCATTTANATTTANCATATTTGGCTNAACTGTTCCNNTGNTANACATTAAACATTTCAAGTATTGCAAACATTAAAACAGTTTTATAAGTCACTGTACTTGTGCTGAGCTATCCTATTGAAGCATGCACTAATGACTTTACAATACATGCCAGTAATGTTGTCTTTTGTACTGAAGAGCTTGGACTGCTTTGCCTGCGACCACTCAGGATCAGCTTTGATGGAAGGCTCTAGAGAGGACATAGGTGTCGACGAAGAGGGCGTTCTGGCTGATGAGGGCGTGGCAATATGGAACGAGAGTATATTGGGTGACAAATTTGTGGAAGATGAGGCAGATGACATGAAGATGATGGCAGATGAGAATGAGATAGACATGATAAACGAAGCAGACAACAACAAGGCAGATGATAAGCAGACAGCCAATAGAGAGCACATGATGGATGACAAGTCTGCAGAGTTAATGAACTCAAAGCAGTAATACATGTAGTCTGAGGCATCATCACACTCTCAGTCTGTGATGTTGGCAGGCTTGAAATACTCCTCAAACTCTTCATTCACCTCGAAAAGAATAATCAGTTTCTTCTTCTTTGTTGCTTTCTTTTTCCTGGCTATACAAGGCAGAACCTGAGTATTACCTGTCGTGGACACCTCAAGTTTGGCTGACATCACAGGGCATAGTGGCAGGGCATGTGTTAGTAGTGGAGGGCGTAATGGCAGTTCATGTCCTGGTAGCGTAGGACTCAGCAAAGGAGAGGGTAATCTGGGTGGAGTACATGATGGCAAATCATTACAAACTTGTAAAGATGGCAGTGCGTGAGGAGGAGTACATAATTGTTGTGAAGACAATGCACGAGGAGTGACAGGCAGTGCTGCAAGCAGCTCACGATGAGGAGTGAATGACTATAGTGAAGGTGACCTACGATGAGAAGTGAGAGACTGTGAGAGAGGCGACTCATAACGAGAAGTGTGATCTTGTTGTGGCTGATAATAATTGCCATGCCTGGGTGGAGGAGAGGCACTGTGCTTTCACGAAGATGGAAATGATGATAGGCTGGGAGAGCCACTTGAGTCATAGTTGTAACACGCAGATAAATGATACCAGTCTCTCTGGTCATGTCCGTCTCTTTGAGAAGAGCTATACCTGATCTCACACGAGGGAGTGCAGCAATGATTGTCGATGTGTCTCCTATTTTTGCTGTGAGCCAGAGAGTTAGACATGAGGTCCAGAGCTGAATCTGCATTGTGTGAAGTGACACCTAGAATGGGATCAACTTCTATACTGTTAGACACTTCACTTGAATTGCTCTGTATGACACTTTGAGGCTGACAGTTGAAATACACCTGATATTCATAAAACTCAGGCAGATCGTTGTCTTCGTCATCTTCATCTGAGTCAGAGCCATAAGCATCTGAAAGATGCAGCTGCAGACCCTCGTCGGCATCCAAGGGTTCATAATACTCTAGGCAAATATGCCACACATCATTGACTGGGTCATAAAAGAACTACCAAGGATCAAGATCCTTGAACAGAGTTTGCAAGTTTTTCTTACGAAGTTTGACATTCCAAACAGTCTTGCGCTCCCTGGTTTTGTATGGCTCCCAATATCACGCTTGGGTGACTTTGGATGAAGGCTGTCCACTGGCATTCTCCTAGAGATGCTTGAGTTGTTTGGCTCGATTACCAAAGCTTTTGACCTTTTCCATCTCAATGAGCCATGCTCTTGTGATGTCAACAAACTCTTTGAAGCTGCAGTTCACTTTTGATGGCTTCTTGGTTAAGCATTGGTGTCTGGCTCGACATTAAAGGAGCCCTCCAAAAAGAGTTGCCCCAGGAGGAGGTGCTTCAGGAAGAGTTGCCTCAAGAAGAGGTGCTCTAAGAATCACTCTAGCTAGAACTAGAAGTTCAAGAGGACATCTGTGATTGACTTGCCTTTCAGGCTGTATATTCAGCAGCAAAGCCATCAGACAAGCCCTGAATGGCACTTTGGACATGCGCTGGGAGTAGAAGATGGCTCAATAGTATCTCAATGTCAACCTGCTGCAGTGGATGCCAGAAGTAGAATCAGAGAGGAAGGCCAAGGGCGAAGGTGACTATGTGCACTGCAAGACTCAGCCAAGTCACTCCTGATCCCTTGAATATGTTATTCACGTCAACGTGAGCACTGACGTGACACACGTTCATGTTGCACACTCACAAATTGTGCAGGGTATTTATAAATTGCAGTTTAATAGGATCATGCTTGTACAAATATCTTAGCCAGCTTGGTATAGCTATATCCTTGTCTGCACTGCTCAAGCACTGATAAATGAGGTATGAAGTCCACACTAGAAACACCTACAGCTTGAATATGGAATGCGTCAGCACAGTCTTAACCTTGCTAAGTTTTGCATATGTGCATTTGTGATTGTTCTGGTACTGCAATAGTTTAGGCAGAGTTTGAATGTCAAGAGGCTGCAGAGCCAACTCTTTTGTGTACACATAGTGTTGAACCAAGGACTTGAGCACTCAAAGATACAGACAAACTGCAGTCTGAGTTGAGTAGCTTGTAAATACATGAAGATAACTAATATGCTTGCCTGCAGTCTGAGTTGAGTAGCTAAAGAAGAAGCAGAGGGCTCAGACTGCAGGAGGTACGCATTCACGGGCGCTTAATGGATTATGTAAGCGCCCGCGCGTGCGCTAAGCGCTGGGAAACGCGCTACAATCAAAGTAACGTTGAATCTACTATGGGTGGAGCCTCAGAATGAGGTTTTGGTGAGAAGTGACCAATAGAGAAAATATAGAGGACATATAGAGGAACGTATCTGTATAGAAATCTTGAGGATAGCGTGAGGATAGCATGAGCTATAAGCGATACAAGTCGTGATGTGACGTTGCAGCATTACTGCTTCCAACACTCCCCCTTAATGCTGCACGTCCAAAACAGCCTTTTGTCTTCATCAGCTCCCCCTCAATCCTCAGGACCACGAAGACCCATCATAGAGCGAAGCCTAGCAACCTGCAACCGATCCAATGGCTTGGTCAACAGGTCGGCAAGCATGTCTGCCGTAGGCACAAACTCAGGAGTGATTGTCCCAGCTTCACAGACATCGCGTAGCCAGAACCAGCGCAGATCCAAGTGTTTGAGTCGTCCAAAATGCTCTGGGTTCTTTGCAACAGTGATAGCAGAGTTGTTGTCCATGTGCAAGGTCGAGCTCTTGCCCTCAAACGAGTAGCCAAGCTCAGTGAAGAGATTGCGCAACCAGCAAATCTCCTTGCCAGCATCGACAGCTGCAATGTACTCTGCTTCTGTTGTAGACAAGCATGTGATTGACTCTAACTTGCTGCTCCAGTCCACAGCTCCTGTGCCTACCATTGCCAAGTATGCTCCAGTAGAGCGACCGTCGTCCTTGTCATCACCAAATGAGGCATCTGAGAACACATGGAAGAGTTCCTTTGACCTCGGGTCAGGAGAGTAGGTGAGTTTCAAGTCCATGGTCGCTTTGAGGTAGCGGAAGAGGTGCTTGACAACAGCCCAGTGCTGCTTGCCAGGATTGGCATTGAAGCGACCGAGTTGGGACACAGTGTAAGCGATGTCTGGACGAGTGCAGGTAGCCAGCCAGTTCAATGCTCCAACAGCATTGGCATAGGGCACCTTCCTCATCTCAGCAGCTTCCTCTGAGGTTGTAGGACACATCGTCTTGGACAGGTGCACACTCGCCAGCATAGGAGTGTGGACAGGCGAGCAGCCACTGAATCCAAACCTCTCCAGCGTGTCAATGATGTACTGACGTTGCGAGAGAGAGATAGTCCTGTTAGGACGATCACGAGTGATCTCAATCCCCAAGAGGTAGGACGTTTCCCCAAGGTCATGCAGCTCGAAATGCGTGGCTAACTCTTGGACGACATTATCAGATTCCTTCTTGGAGGTGGAGGCCAGCGTCATATCATCGATGTAGACAGGAATGATGATGCGCACATTGCCTCTGCGAAAGACGTAGAGAGAAGGATCTGACTTGATGCGAACAAAGCCCATGTCTTTGAGCTCTTTCTCCAATCGCTTGAGCCAGCAGTTTCCAGCTTGCCTAAGACCATACAACGACTTGACCAAGCGCAGCACATCGTCAGGCTCACCAAAGTGGTAGCCTTCAGGTTGCTCCATGTAGATCTCCTCCTCGAGCTCTCCATTGATAAATGCATGAGAGATGTCGATAGAGCGAAGGTGGAGGTCTTTAATGGCAGAGAGAGCAAGGACAGTTCGAATCGTGGCCATGCGGGCAGTAGGAGCGAAGGTCTCCTTGTAGTCATACCCAGGGCGTTGAGAGTAGCCCTTAGCGACTAGCCTGGCCTTGTAGCGATCGATTGAACCATCTGCTTTGTACTTCTGGAGCATAACCCATCTGCAACCAATGGCAGTGCGACCGGGAGGGAGCTTGCAAGGCACCCAAGTCCTGTTGGTGATGTGTGCTTGGATCTCTGCATCAGCGGCAGCCTGCCACTCAGCAGAGTCTGATCGCCTCAATGCCTCTTTCAACGTCTGTGGGTCAGGCAGAGCTTGTCCAGCATGGACTCGCTGTGCAGACACCTCAGCAGTTGCAAACTCATCCAGTTCGTCGTCATCCATAGGAGGAGACGACTCCTTCTCATCGTCATCATCTGCACTCACTTCATCATTAGGTGGAGGTGGTGTAGCCTCAGCCTCAGGCTGCTCAGCAGGTGCATCTGCACCTGGCTCAGCAGAGCCTTCAGCGTGAGGTTTGTACTTTTGGAGTTTCCACCATTCACCAGGAGGGTGACGATCACGAGAGGAGCGACGAGTGGGCTCAACATGCGGCTTAGCAGCTTTAGAACGCCCACGAGTTGCCTTGGGCTGCTCAATTGGCTGATTTGAAGACGATGCTGCAGCTGGTGGTGTAGACTTGGATGCAGCACGCTTCTGAG
>JANHOG010000559.1:0-14397 GCA_027627325.1 Phlebia brevispora
CCTTCTCCGCTATGGATAGTGCCTGGTCGACATCACCCTTCAGAAGGCAACAAATGTTAGTCACTATTCGTGGAACCCTCTGGGTACTGACCTGGCTGAGATGGTGTTGAATAAGAAGATATGATACTTCCCGCTCTGGATCACGCGAGAGTCTTTGGTCGAGTGGTAGCGCGAGAATCTCTGACAGTGCCGCATCAACAAGGCTATCGTCTTCCGTCAGGATGCCCATGCCAGCTAGTGTGTTGACCGCCATGAGGTTGTCCGGATCATTCTCAACACTAGTCACCGGTCAGTAGGGCCGCTGGACTGGAGTGGACACGACTCACCTCTGAAGAAGTCGGTTCTTCGCCTCTTCCCGACCTTCTGGCGTCCCGATTGTCCAGAGAACCTGGGCGGTGACTACACCGATATGCCCTTTGATCTCGCGCCTACCACTGCTGATCGCAGTTTCCAGCGCGGTGTCGAGAACACGCAATGCATCATCAAGCTGACCCTGTTTAAAGCTCGCCAATCCCGACCAGAACTGTGCCTGAGCCAACAACGCTAGGTGATTTGAGTCTGCGCCTTCGGGGTCCCCGAGTAGACCAAGCACTACTTGAGCTGACTCTTGGGAACCTTCGTAGTCACCCTTCAACAGACGCAACCGAGACATATTTGTATGGGCAATTGCGAACTGTTGCTCGATCTGAGGATCTTCGCTTTCTTCGTAAGCTGCTTCAAGAAGACTTATGGCGCGCTGGATCACTTCCACGGCGAGGTCAACATGCCCGAGACGCTCGCATACGAGGCCAAACAAGTGCTGTGCTGTTGCATCGTTAGGACGCTGGCGACAGAAGCGATCCAGGACGAAGAAGGCAGCAGAAAACGCTTCTGGAGTGACATCTTCACGCCGCTGAAGAGAGCTCAAGCGGTCAAACAGGCGTTTAGCGAAGGCAATGTCTGCTTCAGGCTTTTGGGTCGTCAGCGGTGTGCGGACATCGGACCATCAATAACATACGTACCACGGGTATGGTCATCCCGGTAGCATGCTCGAACAGCGATATTGCTTCTTGATGGTGGCCATTGAGCGTAGCGACGAGGCCTTGTCCAACCCAAGCAGGAGCGAAGTCCGGATCAAGGACCTGAGCCTTGTAAAAGGCTTCATTCGCAAGCTCGATGTCAGAATGATACAGATACAAGAAACCTAAATTTGCCCATGTGGACACGTTCTGCGATACAATAAGACCATCACTATCATGCAATGCCTCGAGAAACGCACCTTCGGATCAATATCTAGTGCCCGTATGTATGCGTGTTGAGCAGTCTTAGGCTGGTCGACGAAAAGTGCATTCCCAAGAGTATTCCAATAATGATCGTTGTAAGGATCGAGTCTGAGCGCCTCTTTCAGGTAAGAGACCGACTCTTTTCGACTGATATCGGCCTTCTCGTTCGTTCTGCGCGCATAATTGCAGAGAGCCATTCCAAAATCGTAGTAGGCGCTGGCGCTGGCACTGTCATCAAGCGAGCCCAACGTTATCCTATAGTCGTAAGCCAAGAGAGCTATCTGCAGAGCGAAATGCGCCATTGCACTCGAGGAATCATCTACCAGGGTGGGAGTGGATGGCAGAATAGCGGATAGACGGTCGGAAGACTTGGCCACAATCTTCAATACTTCTTCTAGTGTGGACGAGGCCTCCTCGAAATGAGCAAAAACATTCAGTCTGGAGAGCTCGTAGAGAGCATCGGCAGATATTTTCCACGCAATCCGTCGGAAGCCTGGCGTTGTGTCGATGGAGCGCAGAGTCACTTGAATGCTAGTGATGAAAGACGTTTCGGCCCGTGCTGTGAATCCGGCCGCTGACTGTGCTCTGCCGAATTCTACATGAGACTGTGCCAACGAGAGCAGCACGCGGAGCTCGTCGGGAACCTTCTCCAGGATGGTCGCGAAAATGTCAATTGCTGCTTGGAATTGTCCTGTCTGCCTTCTGACTTCACCCAGAAAATACGAAGATATCCAGTCGTCTGGGTCAAGTTCCTGAGCTCGCTCGAGAGCTTTGATGGCAGCAGCATATCGTCCAGCCTTGCTGTAGGCCTCGCCAAGTCGCAACCAAGACAGTGAATCATCCGTCTCTGTACGAAGAGCAACCTGGAATGCTTGTATAGCTTGTGGGTAGTGTTGACGGTTCTGAGTCAGCCGGTCAGCCTCACAAATTGACGACACTTGAATTCGATACTTGCCAGCTCCACGACACCCAATGCCTTCCAAGCCCAGGAATTAAGTGGCAGGTAACGTGCAGGCGCAACCGCGTCTGCACCGCCTTCTAAGGCGCCTTCGCCGTTGATAGTCCGGCGAGCGACCACTTCCACAAGATCCCATTCACGCTCTTCGGCAAAACCGAGTGCTAGTCGTCGTGCGGCTTCAGTCTCCCGAGGGTCCAGTTCAAACGCTTTCTGGAAACACTTGGATGCACGAGAGGGATCCGGTGGAGAGGCCGCCTCTGCGTAGTAAATGCCGAGCGAAGTGAAGGCCGCGGCAAAGGAAGGCAGACGCTTGAGTGACGTAATGAAAGAACGGTACGCCGCCTCGATGTCTGACCGCGAGTCAGTTGGTAGGACACCGCATACTGGATCACAACGAACCTCCGATTGCACAAAGTGCTTTACCCAATCGCCACCAACACCGCGCTTGATCCCGTTCTCTGCCTTCGTACTCATCTAAAGTTTCGGCAATGGCTCGGAGTGTTTTCTCCGCACTTTCGGCATCATGAGTCTGCACCTTACACCAAGCGTCTTCCTCCTGAGCGCGAAGGCCATCTTGCGAGTCATCGGGGAGCAGTTCCGCAACACTCCGGAAGGCATGACTAGCTTCTTCCCACTTGTTTGCAGCTTGCATAATGTAGCCGCGGCCCATAAGGCACTGAATGTTATTTTCATCATCTTGTAATACTTCGTCTATGATCCGCAAGGCACGCATGTGATGCTTCGGAGGGAAGAAGTGGACTAGAGAGACCGCAAGCATTGTCTTCAGTGATCGTTTTACACTATACGTTTTATATGAGCCTGATGGCACTAGTAATGAAAGAAATTACTTACGCAGATAGCTGTGATCCTCGATTCGATTCTTCACGACGCAGGAGGGCAAGACCACCCTCAGCTACCTTGATAGCGTTTTCGTAGTCTTCCTCTTGCTGGTATATTTCGCCCACGCATCTGTGAGCGATAATCGTGTCTTGTACGTCAGGAAATAAATCCTGTCGTCGGTCAGTTTCCTCCGAGGAAAGATCATCCTGAACCAGAAACATACCATTATGATTCCCGCGTAGTCTTCCTCGTCCTCTTGATGCTGCACCTTCTCCGCTTCCTCGTCTTCCTCCTCCTCTGTAGTTATATGATGATACGCAAAGTAAGCGGACAGTAATTTAGACAGGTTCGACTCTGGGAATAAGCGGATAAATTGAGCCAGAATTTTGTAGTCGTAGTCCGCTGTGCACAACTCGTCAGACCGGTTCTGCCAGTTGTCTCATGAACCATTTTACCAATAGTCTCAGCGTCCCTGCCGTCAATAAACAATCTCCACGCTAGCTCATTCTGCACACCGATGAGCACCATGCCGTTGATCATCTCCTGCACTTCTTCGGCGAGAGCTTTCTTCTGGTCCGCGTACTCCTTGGTAGACGGCAGAGCATACAACAGACGTTGCTTATGCAGAAGAAGTTTTGATTCAGTCTCACGTCGAAGCTCGTCGGACGTATTTGGGTGGTTGATAACCTCCTGATACAACAGTGGAAGCTATCAAGGAAGTGAGATCAACCGACGCAGAGAAACGATAATCAAAGTATACCTTGGAAGGAACCCAAAGTTCCAGCCCAACTTCTTTTCTGACTTGTTCGGGGTCACGGGCATCGATTCGCTTCCGTCGATTGTCGACCTCTTTCGTGAACCGCGTCTCTTCATCCTTTTCATAAATAGATACAAGCTCTTCGAAGATAGGAAGCGAATCTTGTATCAGCGTCTGTGCAACAAATGTCGTGGTGGACGTTGGGTTTGTAGCATCGGGTGGCGGAAGCTCAGAAAGGACGGCGTAGAACGGTGACTCTGGGAGGAATAGCATCAAGGTTTCAGCCACCTAAGGAGGCGGTCAATGATGAGCGGGATACATTAATGATGAACCTCACTTCGAATTGATTTCCACGGTTGCGGCGCAGCTCGAGCAATTTCTGCAGAGATTCAGCGCATTTTGTGGCGTCGCCGCTTTGCCGTAGAATATATCAGCATCCACACTCGGGGCTGTTAAAGCAGAACATACCTCTTGCTGTACGTCTGGGCGAGTTTGTATAACGAATCTGCGTATTTCTCCCAGTCTTGTTGTGATTCGTACAACTTGGATATACCCTGGATTCTGTTTAACAACGTCGCAGTGAGAGGAAATATTTGACCTCACCTGCCACGCTAGATGTTGATCCGGCTGCGCCTTAATTGCGGTTATATATGCCTAAGTAACGAATATATACTCAGTATAGCACAAGATAAATCAAGAGGGTTGAACGTTACTTGCTCACTGGACTTCGCATCGCCGAGTTCGAGCAAAGCCAATCCTAAGAATACGTTTCTAACAAACGCTTAGATTGTGATATGAGAAGCATACTGTATAACCTACGCATTATAGTTTTCGGGTTCGTAGTCAAGAGCATCCGAAGCTGCAGCTTTAGCCTTCTCATAATCTTTCTTACTCAGAGCTTCTCGAGCACCCTTAAGCTTCGTCTTGACAATCGCCGACATCGCTCGTCGTATAAGGGCACGTAGCGCGGACTTTACCCCTCTATTGTCGAACTTGACGAGAAATGACCGTCGTCTTGAGTGCGTATTAGGATGCTCAGTGAACGCGACGATGGATGCGGAGGACAAGTGACTGCTAAGATCTGGATCTCAGATTTCACGCGCCTAAGCGCTACCACGCGGTCTGTGATTTCCGCGGACCGCGGATGGCGCTGCCAGTGCAAGCATTTAGCTAGCTTGAACTCGGGTAAGATTCAAGGCAGAATCGACGGCGTGCCCAGTCAAATGTGTGTCATCATAACAAACGACAGCATGCATTGGATAAGCTACTGTTACTGGGAACTACGGGAATACAACAGAGTAGAGAAGTATTACAATAAGTTCAATAACTACTGGTAAGTCGCTGTGAGATACAAACAAGACAAAAGGTCACCGGGTAACGCGAGATACGACCAATAGATGGGGGGTACATAAATATACGGGTAATAGCCAACAAGAATAATCTAGCGTTCGCGCGACGGTGGGGTGTCTGACTCCTCGCTAAGCTCACCTTCTTCCTTCTCCTCATCGCGAATCTTCTTCTGATTGGCGTTTGGACCTGCTGGGCCTGCAACAGGTGCCGCAAATCTCGTCCACGACGACGACGGCAGTATCTTCTGCCCAAGTCTGGGCACATCCGGTATAGGAGGCTCCTTCGCTTTCGGTTGCCCCGCGGCTACGACCGTCGCTTCCGGTGCCTCCTTTGACTCCTTGGGCTCTTCAGGCGGCTTGGATATCCGGTCAGCTGGGCTCTCTGCGCTCTTCTTCTCAATGCTGCTTATCTTCTTGAGCTCGGGGGCGCCCGCCTTCTTCTCATCAGACGGCTCTGGCACATGTGACTGGCGCGACAGTCTCGGCTGGCGGCGGTTCGCTTGCTTTGGCCTCATTGGCAGTCTCCGCAGGCAAAGTCTCCGGTTCGTCCACAGCATCTGATGGCGCAGGAGCTTCGATTGGGGTGGCAACAGTTTCTGGAGGCTTCTCGGCATCCTTCGGAGGATTGGCTGATTCAGTAACTTGTTCCGCACGTTCTCCTGCGCTGTCCTCCTGCTTCATCTCCACATCTGCCTGCTCATCTGCTTTCTCCTCAGATTCCTGATATGCTCTGTTGCCAGACGAACGAGTGTTTCTCGTGTTGGCCGCTATAGAAACTGAGACTGATGTCGTGGTCGTCTCACTTGCGCTGGAATGTCTGCGTGTAGGCCCAGCTGGACGCGATCTCCGAGATCGTGTGGATCTCCTTTGTTCCGGTACCTCAAACTCCCCCGCAGCTTCCGTAGCTGCCTGTGGTTCCTGCGGAGTAGACGCAGCCACAGTGCTGTCGAGTTGAACATGTTCACCACCGTCCGGGATATCATCGTCACCCGGCGTGATTGCAGGACCCGCAAGGGGTGATGCAAACGTGGCAACTGCGGAAGTTCCACGAGTATTACGCGTTCGCTTCGGCGGATTGGGATATGTGCCATCGGCACCGTTTTCCCTGCGCCTCCTGCGCGAATTAGCACCTCCACCGGAGCGCCTCTTCCTTGGACTTGTACTTCCTGCACCTCCCACTTGACCATTTACAGCGGCGTGGCCATCGAGGATGTGCACTCCACACCGACAGGCCTTTCTCTGCCCGCTGCCTTGTTCCCACCTCTGTGAATCTATCCTTCTACGTTCTGCCTTCAGAGCTGGATGTGTCTATAGAGTGGTCGATGTCGCGTTAGGGACAAAGTGGATACATACCGAAAGCGTCCAACGTCACTACACACCCTCGGACACAATCAGCATTCGCGACCGACGCTAAGATCGAAGCCGTTATCGAGAGAAGTCAAGATGTCGACGACGTGGCCCGCTTATACTTCGTTCTTGCACCCTCGATGGACGACACCTGCTTCGACGCGTACATCTATTCACCCACATCGCTTTCCACCCCTGCCATACCTGCCTTGGTCTTTCGTCGATCAACTGGGCCTATCTTGCGCCCGTCACGGTATGCCTTGGTAGTCGCGTATTTGTTTACAATATGGCTCAAATTATGACCATACAAATATCAGATCCGCTGCAGGCTGGCGAGGCTCAGTAGAGCCTGTCGCGAGAAGCAGACTCGAAGTTGTCGCAGCGTTCCTGGACATCACCGAGTGGAGTTGGGGTCATGGATCTATCGTTCCCAGCTGAGGAACCTCTCGCACAGGTCTTGCTTCCATCAGCTAGACCTTCCGGTGCGTACTACCTCTGATCATTCTTGTTCCCAATCGCTTAGAAATGCATACACTCACATACAGACCTAGTGTGCAGCCCATGGTTGCGCTGCGATCCCTCAAGCCGTGGTCCCCAATCCGGCCTCGCTCTCTGTCCCTGCCGCACGAAGCTCATACTCTTACAAGGTCCCTCTTCTCTCTACCTGCCATTCAATCACCCCGGGTTGTGCACAGGTTCTCTCATAGCTCCAGACACCGACTATGCTTCATCTGTCTTCTGTCGTTCTTGTCGTGCAGCCACGGATTTCGAAATTGCCCATATGCATCCTAAATCTGCGGCGCGATATCCGTTCGAGCAGTTTCAGGTGGATGCATGCAAGCGCATCCGTAATACAAGAATCAATGCCGAGTAAGCCACTTGCTGTTACGCTATAACTTTATAATTTCCTCTGTGGCGCCCAAGCGCAGCAGTTTCTCGCACTCCATACTTTTGCTATCGGTCACGTACTTTACTCTGCGCAAACACCCCCAGAGTTCAGGCGCGGAATGGTGCAGTGCTTGATGCAGGCCCGTGCTGACCCACCTGTCAAACAGGCCGGACATGTGACACTGGATGGCGTATATGCACTCCACACATAGGCCTGAGTTTTGCATGCTACCATCCCTGCACGTTCCTTCACGGGGAATCCAAAGTGGCTGCGTATGCCCTGGCCTATCCCTCAGCTGCTGTACGCTGAGTGAAGAAGTCAGCGCTCAGCAATGGTTTGGATCGGCGATATCGCGCACCTCAGGCGGACAAATGCGAGAAAGTACTTGCCCGGAAAGGCGGAGGGGGTGGAAGGATGCAAGGCATGACACGGCGAGCAGCCGTTCGGGGAACTAACGTAGCGTCTCAGCCCCAGGTATGACAACGAGACCAGCGTGCGACCTCGATGCACGTCCAATATAGCTTGCGGTCTCCGTGTCAGGGATCCATTTGGACGCGTTCCTGCCTGCAACCTTGGCTAGGATGCTCCTGCATTCATAGTATGTCGTGCCCGGAGATGGCTGGCTGTTTCGCAGATATCAAGAAGCAACTAGAGGAAAACCGCGTCTACCTTCCTAGAGATTTCACGATGTGTTTGCACCTGGTAAGGTTCTCAGTAATCCGTGTCATCGACATTATGGCTGATGAGCTCTCGTTGCACTGGCCTTGATCGCATTCTACACGCGTGTTAGTTCCTGAGTATCCACAAAGTCAGGCATACCCACGAGTCTCGGACCGCACTTCCGAGGCACAGGTGGGAACAGGGCCCTGTCTCGTGATCAGGCATTCGGGTGGCTAGTACGTATACACGTCTCTCAGCGGTTGTATCGTACTCATAGAGATGAGCAGCTATTTCGGCGACGGCATGAGGATGGGGCAAAAATGGGCCTCACAGTCCGATCAAAGCCACCCCTTGTAATTCGAAGCGATGTTACTACGGAGCCGAAAGCTAGGATCGAGAGCACGACTTTCTCGCTGTGCCCTCAGGCTTCATAGGATGCTGCTACGCTAACCTGGTACCGGTTGGTTTGGTTGCAGTTTACCCCGCCAGAGTTCAAGACACACCGTCACATTCTCTCTCCTGTCGTCAACCACCGGTTGGTTGCCGGTTCATGTAGCCTTCTTCAGCCGACTCGTGGATATTACGGGTGGCGAGCATCCTCAACAGGTCGTCAGTGAGACAAGAAAGTTTCCGGACACAGGGTCTTCATTGCGCTCATTATATATCCATGGTACGTTCGATCAGCCTTCCTTCTGGATGCGTAGTCTCACTGAAAACTTATTCTAGTTCCCCTGCATTCATATATCTCGCATACATGAAGCTTCTTCAACTGGGTATCTCGGTTGGACGCGAAGGTCTGATCCAGGATGAGCAGGCCTGAAAGGGGCCAGACATTGTCCCTGAAGGTCGCTCGCTGGGAGGCTCAGATTATGAGACCGTGTGCCGGGCCGTGTCGTGTTTCTATCGCCTCTGTCTTTTGGTGCCCTCGTATGTTTCACGCTCCTTTCTTTGCATTCTCAGACGCTTATGTTTGCAGCTATCCGTGCTGTTATTAGACTTGACATGCGCAATATAAAGACCGGGGCCTGTACACATTTCTGTCATTCTCGACCACAATCCTCGTCTTGCATGAGCAATTCCCGCAAGCTGGCCTCAGCCTCTCCAAACAGCTTATCCAGCCATCAACGCTTTTAAACGCACACAGCGTTCCAAACGAGCCGGGTCTCCAGGTATGCTGCCTGTGGCGGTACGAACCATGAGAGCCCTCCATCATCAATCTTGGAGCCTCGAGTACTTTGTTCAAGACCTGTGTGAGAGTGTGATACTTGTCGGTCGTCTTGACAGTGTTCTTGATACTGCCCAGATCTTCAGTTTCGGTCGGACAGCACACCTGTTTTACGTCGAGTGGCTCTAGATGTCCTCAGGGTTGCCACATCAATCCGGGATTAGCACTCTCCTCAAGGGTCTATCTCCTCGTCTGCCATTTTGCAAACTGGACTTGAGTCACGATGTCTCGCCGTTTTGACGCTGCAGAGGCGTCTTATGGTGGGAATCGTCGAGCATCGAAGGGTGTTGGTGTGGCTGGACAAATGTCAGGAGTTGCGGCATGCTCTCGATCATATTTCATTCCCACATTCTGTTGTATCTAGCTGGCACCCAAGACACTCTTGTTCTGTGCTACGAGGTGGCATTTCTTAGCTCGACAGCAATAGATGATACTGTCCGATGTACCGTGAGACATTAAATAACATGTGAGTTGCTATTATGCCAAAAAATCGTCTTCCATGTATATTGCACGCCTCAGCTCGTTCCCCATTTCTGATACGGCGGCTTTCTGTGTCGCTCCCAACGGCATGTATCTTCTCGCTATCCAGTATCTGAGACTCGCCTTTCGATCGCGAGTCATGATGCATGATGCATGAGCCAAGCAGTGTATAATTTTGATTGTCCGGTGCATAATGCTGATGACGCGCCGTTACTGCGAACTTGTGAGTGATTCACGGCCCAATTCTACAATCGCTAACTTCGACGGTCAGCGTTCCTTGGTGACACTGCTGCCCAACGTCACGCTTGCTCCGAAGCCTGGACGGTACACAAGCCGAGCGCATCTGCCCTATGGAGCGTGTGCGGATTGGGACGCAGTCGTACCAGGAATCTGGAACGGAGGGACTTCATTGATGGATAGACCCCACACACGACGAGGTGTAACACGTCTGTTCCTGATGAGGCAGCAGATTCTCCAAAGCATACCCTCTCAGGACTCGCAGATGGGCTCAGGCGAAGTCGAAGGATGCACGTCTCATATGAAGACGTAGTGGCATACGGCCTGCAGAGCAGACAACACTACGAATCACGCAAGACTTGGGCGAATAGTCACGGCGATAACTATTCCTGGACTCACAGTCCATAATTAGTTGCTCGAGGCACTTCTGTCCATTCTCCTCTCAGCCGTCTCGTCCTTGTACGGACTCACGCAGCCTCCGTCGTTTGAGGACGTCATCAATCCTGCTGCGTACGTTCCGAATCACTCCTCCGTTTCTGCACGCTGATGGACGAGGGTAACACTCGGCGATGGTTTGAATTGGCGAGGTCGCAAGCCTTAGGCCAATGAACATGATGGAGGGCCAGCTCCGGCAGGCGGACAGCGTAAAGTACAGGATATAGCATCTCGCGCCGAAGAGATACAACACTTCGTGCGCCAGGTAGCCGTTTGGGGCGCCAACGCAGGGTCTCGGTATGGAGGGTGACAACGATATCGGCCCACAATTGCGGGCCACGCCTAATGCAGCTCGCGGTCCATGTGGGATGGGTCTGAATGTATGTGCTCCTGCCTGCGAAGTTTCAACGTTCGCCAGGCGGATCCCGACGTTCATGGCATATCGTCATTCCATTTTGCGGCTACAATGGATGGACGATGCTTTCGCGGATGGCAAGAATCCACGAAACTAGCTGAGCCGTTGTATATTCTAGCTGCGGGTACTGCCGTCTGTTGGGTCAGCGAGCCCGCTGACGAATCAATACTGTAAGCTATATCCCGATGCACATCAGCAGAGACCTCACGGGCGAAGGCGCGCTGACTCACTTCGAGGGTCATCCTCCTCGTTGAACAAGTTCAGGCTATCGGCAGCGCGACCGCTAGCTCCTCCGATGGCAGCTCTTGCTCTTCCGCGAGAAATGTTTCCCGTTGTCTGGGTTGCGAAGAACGCCGTCAAGCCTTGAGCACAGCAAACACACGCAGACGGGTGGACCAGGTAGCGTGCTTCGTACGCTGGAAGCGCGATGAACAGCCGGCGAGTGTCTATGGCATCGAGGGACTCGGAGCAACAGAGGGAAGTGTTATGGTGTGGACAGTGAAGGGGCCAATAAAATCGGCAGCGAGACGGCGCATCATCCTTGAGAAGAATAAGTGTGAGTACATGCGAAATCATAGTGCCAATAACGAGAGGTACCTTCGATGAGAATGACAATCTTCGGCCGTTACGACAGGCTTGAGAGCGGTTATGCTCCACGATCATGCGGTCCGCGTGCTTTCCGGTCGACACTGATGACACAAGGCTTAATCGAAGAGATCATCGAGGTGGTTGCTCTGTCTGACCTCCTCCTGCACGGAGTGACAGTGTGGTAGCGGTGACTGAATGGGGCGATACGCCGCCTGTGTGCCCGCGCCAATCCGCGAGAGCCAGAGTGAGAGTATCCACGAGCTTGGTGACAACAAAATGTCTACGAAAGTGCCGTATATGCCTTGAAATTGAAGGGCGATCCTAATGAGGTGACAGGAAAGTCGGTAGAGAGTTCACATCACAGCGTTGGGCGCGCCAGGAGTGCGAAGTGGGGATAGAGCAGTCGGCGAGAAGACCAAGCCTGTCGATCAAGTCTATATGCATGTAGGTGTACATTTCGGCAATCGTGGGTACGAATGATAAGGAAAGAGACGCACCAGTGCTAGCGACTGAAGTGCAAGGCATGCACAGACTCGGCCCTCCAGTCTTCGCATCGACCCCGAACCATTTCCCCGTCCTCGAGCCAAGCCTCCCGTGTATTTCGTAGACCTCGGACCATCTGTCACAACAATTGAATATTAGGCGTAAAGATGTGCGAGGCCAGCTTGTGAGTTGATGTTGACAGCAACGAAATGACGGCTACACACTCACCATGAACATGGGACAAGTGCTATGCAGTTGCTAGAACCAACGCGGTATCAACATCGGAACGAAGGAGTCAACGGGGCGTAAGAAGGAAACGGGGACTGGCGCAGGGAGTGGAGTGTCGGTGCGTAAGGTAGAGCGTGTTGAGAGTGTCGTCTTGGAGGGTGGTGATCATTGGGTCGGGAAGGGGACAGAGAACATGTACGCTGACGTCAGGGCAGAGAGGGTCATCGAGCGAGAAAAGGGATAAGTGGGTAGGTGAGCCTACGCATAGTAGCTAGGACGAGGCACAAAGCCCCAGGGAGACCTCGCTCCATGGCTGCTGCAGTAGTTGAAGAACTCGAGAGCAAAGCGCCAGCGACGCCCAGTCTCCGGTAGATCGGAATCCAGACCGTGCCGCGGAGTGCTCGCGAGGCGCGCTAATTTCCCCCCCCTTGTACATGTCCTTTGACTGGGGCCTCGACCGTGCGCGTCAAGCTTTGGACGACACTCGCGATGTTGACTTTACGCAAGCAGATGCCTCGGTCTGAGGTACCAGGATGGGAGACCTCTAAGCTGCCGGATGGAATCCACTGAGAGGTCGGGTGTGAATGAGTCCATGAGCCATCGGTGTGTCCCAAGCTGTTCTTCTCGTCGCACGTCTCTGAAAGCTATTGCAGATCAGCCAATATGGAGATCCTGGTACTTTCCGCAGGACTCAGAGTCGGACACATCAAGATCATTCCTAGTTCTCGAATCTCAAAGAGGACGCCCTCCGAGCCCCCCTTCAGCAGGTGCCATACATACTGAGGTGGAAACTAAGGGTCCCTCGCGTCATGAACCTATCCCAACAAGCACCTCCAGTTCTAAGCCTGCTGAAAGTGATGGTTGGCGGCGTCGTTACGGAGGTCAGCATCCGTTACAGTTAGATTTGTTGTGCATCGTACTTACCCGCATTTTTATCTTCTAGCAGATTGAGCCAATAAATTGAGCCTGCATGCGCCCCGTTGGCGCGATTCCATATCTGGCGAACGAATGTGACTGGAGCCCATGGAATGCTTCGTCCGTCAGAATGGCCTCAAGTATCGAATGCCGACAAATAACTGAATGATGCCCCTCTCCGAAGAGGAGTGCGCTCATGAAAGGGGACCCCTGCGCGAGCTCACCATCTATTCGAATGAGGCACCACGGGAGAAAGCCGAAGTCGAGGTGCCCGTTCACGTCAAATACACCACCACCAGTCCCGTCATACCTTCTTCACTCGTCAATCAGCCTTGTGCAGACCTTGACGCTGAGGCGGCTAAACACGACCTTCCGAACATCGTACCTGCAGACACCCCCGGGCTGTTGCCGGTGCTGCAGTAATGCCTCGCAGCTGGCGACGACTTTGGCATGGTGTTCGGCCAGCTCCGGCGATTTTGGTTTGGCGACTGTGCTAGCATCCCGACACGTCTTGCGGAGATTGTCAGATGTGCGAGGACGCTCTAGACGGCTAAGGGGTCCGGATTAAGGATAAGTGCATGAGTCCTTGGGACCTGGTCAGCAATCACGTCGTTCCACTGGGGCCGTGGGTAACCACCGAAGCAACTCATCGGGCTCGTCTGTGGACCATCTCCTACAGCGGGATGGACCCGACGTTGCAGTACCCGACGAGGAGACGCAGTCAGTGTCACTTTGCCAGTCAACGGCCACGAGTGGCACGTCTACATCCCAGATGATGGCGCCTTGGACCACATCCATGTCGATTGACTGAATCTCGGTGCATGGTACGTCTGGTCGGACGTGCTATGTCTCAGGCAAGAGGACGGGTCAAAGCTAGAGCAGGAGAAGGTTATGAAGGACGAATAGAAGCTGGACGTGCCCACCATCGTTTACGTTTACAATCAACCGAACGTGACGATTATAACATACTTCGGAGGATTGGCAAACCGTTCCACATCGGCGACGCAGTCACCGACTCAACCATGCGTGGACGCAGCAGGAGATGAACGCAAGGACGTTGATAGGTGGGTTGACTTCCAAATCTGCACTCCCGCGGAAGGCTGAGGGCCTCAGCCCCACCGCCACGCAGTTCTACGCAGCCTACAGATATGACCCAGCATCTCTATCACAGCGAGAACATATTCCGCCTGCTCAAGCTTATGCTTCGGCGCAGCGCCTCCTTCGGGATCGACAGGATCGCCGGTCTTGCATACCTGACGCAGTCGGCGGCGCTTACGGCCTACATGTATGTCGGTGATGATGAGGTTGCCCAGGCGAAAGCGGCGCGGG